>JAWPHD010023495.1:0-21949 GCA_037043455.1 Cyrtodaria siliqua | reverse complement strand
CAGAGAATACGGTTGCGAGGTTAAGAGTAATCATGGATTTAGACAATATAGCAGTTTTAACAATTCACAAAAGCTTGTAAGCTAACCATGTTAAATGAACAAATTAACCATTTCCCAGATACAGGCAACTTTTGACATATCTGTATCAAACGACTTCTGAAAACAGTGTGGGAAAATGGGAAATTGCTTATAAAAAGCAATTTCTCCTGTTCACACTATGTTTTCTATTCAATATTCTACTATTATACTTTCGTTTGTCCAGATTTTCTACTTTTTTTAAGAGAGACTTTCAATTTGAAAGAGGCTATACATGACATGTTAGGGAAATGGTTAAGAAAGTGGTGACTTAAGTTAATCGACAATATTCCAAGACTCAGTACTGGCCTAAATCTTTCCTCTGAAAACAGACAACAAGTTTGAATGATTTTGTGGGAAAAGAAGCAACTCATTTTAACTAGCATTTGCTTCTCTTTCCCAAATCTTCCACACCTTTACAATATGCAAGAGCAAAAGCATATTCCAAGTTCATCTGTGTTTCTTGCCGGCAGTGGACAGGCTGATAGACACCAGTGAAGGAAAACTTAACCCATTACCACATAATTTAACCCATTACCACATAATTTAACCCATTACCCCATACGGAATTTTGTAACGGGTGCAAATTGAAATCATCAGCAGACGATAATAGTAAATTACGCCAAATTTCATTTTGAGATAGAGTAGAAAACATTGTGACAAAAGGAGAAATTGCTCGTTACGAGCAATTTCTTCTTTTGTCACAATGTTTTCTGAAGTCGTCTGCTGCAGATGCGTTAAAATGCGTATTCATGGAGTAAAGGGTTATCATATTCCTTGATATGTCATTTACAGGGTCTTCAAAATTGAAAGCATCTCAAGAAAAGATTATGAAATCCTAACAAACAAAATTTCAATTGTAAGAATGGTTAGTGATTATAAAACAAGGTGGGAAATGGAGAAATTGCTTGTTACAAGCAAATTCTCCTTTCCCCATGTTTTATAAAGTCATCTACTGCAGACATGTTAAATTTTTGTTTGCATCTGGGAAACGGTAAAGACTCATGTTAAGAAAATCTGCATGTTTGGATGGTTTTGAAAACCTTGTGGTTAATGGAGCCGTTGCTCATAACATACAAATGTTTTTGTCTCACAATATTTTAAAGAGTTTTCTGCTGCAGAGGCATAAAAAATGGATATGTGGTAATGGCTAAATTATTACCTAGCTTCATATACAAAACAGTAAAACTAGATTTATTTCATAAGTTGAAAACAACAATAAGGCATCAGCGTAAAGTATAAACCTGAATCAGCCTGTATGGGCTTCACAGAACATACAAGATGATTCAGACTCACGCTTACTGACTCCGGGGTATTGAGATATAGGGTAGTCCATGAAACAGAAATATTTTGGCATTGTGGAAAGTAGCTTCAGTATACAACACTTTCCGCTTTTGAGTGAATTTCTGTTTCAAGAAGCTTTACTCCAAGTGTAAATCCATTGGAAGCGGAAAGTGCCGTCCAGGATTAGTCCCGGATTAGATTTTGTCAACTGCACAGGCTGATCCGGGACGACACTTTACGCAGATGCATTAAGACCCCATTTTGCTTGACGCAATTCAAGTCAATTTTTCAAAGTGTGTCCTAAACAGAGATAAATATGTTGTTTGGTAGTCTCTATAACACCAGCTCTGTTTCCATATCAACACTTAGTTAAAACAAGCTGTAAGCTGATAGCAGACTAGAGGATTCAAGCAGAGCTCCAGATAATTCGAGTTTTTCTCATTGTATATTCTTTATTACTCATCCAAACCCTATGTTGTTGGTACTCATTAGAATCGTCTCGAGAATTATGGGAGATTTTATATCGAAACAATAACATTTGACCCCCTTTATCTGGAGCCCTGGGATTGGTTTAGAACAACTCTCCACAAGGTGGCCTCGCGTTATGCTCACACAATCACAAGAAGAGGACAGAAAAAACTACATCGATGAACGGTTAATTAGAGTTGGTTAAAATGGACTCCTAATTAACAACACTACTTATTTCCAGTGTTTTGTTCTCTGTTCACATCAATCCCACCACTTTGTTGTGAGTCTCTACCAGAAGTCTGAAACACAAGGCAAAACTCACATTTAACCCTTTCCATAATACAAGAAATCTGCAGCAGACGACTTTGAAAACATCTAGTTAAAATAACAAAAAACACTATGAATAACTGTTTTAATATTTAATTAAAGATGAAAACATTGTGACAAAAGGAGAAATTGCTAATTATGAGCAATTTCTTCTTTTGTCACGCTATTATCAAAAGTCGTCATTTTTTAATGACATTTTATTTTCCCACATATTTATGATTCATTTATATGTGAATGACATGTATGCGTCTCCTCAAATGTTGTTGAAAGAGCCTAACAGCTTCATCAACTGTGTTTGGTGGAAGAAGGCTGTCTTCCGCCATAACGTCTATACACACGTTATACATATCAGGTGCGCAGCATACTGTCGAACGAAACTGGACTCGACCACGACAAGCATCTATGTCATCCCTTGATACAGGCCACAAATAGACTGTAGTGTTCCATAGTCTAGGAAAACTGTACATCCTGTTTGGTTGACCAAATGGAACGTGCTGGTTTCTTGACCTTCTGATTGAATGGTTGTTCCACATTGTTGCTGCCAATGAAAGCTCGGTCTGAAACAAAGTGCTACATAATAATACACGTGGACCGCGAGACGAGAGTTTAGGAGAAAAGTGTTCTTAAATATTTTAGCGCGTTTGTATTGGAAGAAAAAAGTTATTGAGATGGTATTAAGATCACTATTACGTCAACCTTCGCAGTGCGAACATATATATTGATCATTGTCGCTAGAGAGTGGCTAGTACTGGTAAACACAGGAACACTGGCTAGATGGTCTGACCGCCATATGACCTAAACAGTGTTGAAAACGGCGTCAAATCCAGACAAACAAACAAATATATTGACCATAATTTAAAAGGTATCCAGGTTATGAGCAAACAAACAAACACACGCTCACACACATCCGCACGCACGCATCATTTCATGCACAGTATATGTGAGAAAATGAGCATGAGAGACGCAAAATTGAAACACACGTTTTTACGGCCTACATATGACGTTGTGGTGTTTGATGGTTCGCACTTTTCACGTCTATCAATTAAACCATATTTTAAGCTAATTCATGAATCTGCTTTTATTAGATGGACTGTGATAATTAATATAGTGTTTGTCAGATATCTACTCAACATTTAAGTTAAACGTTTGAAACTGTCCCTTTTTCATTGAGGATAATCCATCCATCATTATATCGTGTTTTCCCGCCTTACATCGGAAAACGTCCGTATGCCACGGACATCCACGACTCAAGCCGAACGTCATGGAGGACTCACAACACTATTATCTCCCTTGAATACGCGGGCCAATGATGGATGGATTACCGTAAAAAAATATTGGTTCAGGCGCACTTGCCTGAATTGGTATAGTTTGTACAGTTGTCAAATAGAAAATAGTAAATAAAACATTTGAATTGATTATGAAAAATCAAATTATTATAAAAGCATTTTAAATAGAACCAGAAACATGACAAATGCTTATTGAACAGTGTAGTTTTCTTGCTTCTTATACACGCGGCCATAAAATACATTCTAGAATTGAAAAGATTATATTTACTTGTAGTAAAGCCATGAAGCAAAATTGCACAAGGCTCTTGTCTGAGTCGCTCCCTCAAAAGTCTCCTGCATTTTGGAGGGTTTTGAATGTGTCCATCCAATCCTCAATATGTTGGCGTCGAAGGTAGCCCCACCAGCTCTCAATCCGCTGATTAAGTGTGCTTGAGCCTGAGATGTAAGCATTTTCATCAGCCCTCAAATGCCTTTGTATTTGTCTCACTACTACATTCTCTGTTCAAAATCCCCTCGAATTATCCTAGGAGTGCCACCGTACTCATTTAACACTTCCAGCAAATACCCAGCGACAATTCTTGGATTGTTGTTTGTATGGTATACATTTAGCCATATAACTTTCCTAGAAAACCCACAGATACAACCATGTATGCACAGTCCGTAAGGTTTCAGTTTGTCGTATCCGTCGAGATGCCAAATAAAGTTTGGTCCAGCTGCAAAATAAGTCCGTCGTTGAAATCTTCTAGCAGTCCGCGCTTCCACATCTGTTAATAAATAATACCAATCCAATTACTATGAGAAAGTTAGAACATTAAGGTTTCTGGATATACATTTTGAAAAAAAAAATCCTACACTAGATTTTTGTATCCCTGTTATAAAAATAAAAATAAAATCACGGATCTTAGAATAACTAGACACCGATGTCCCCAATACCGCCTTGTCAGAAACAGAGAAATTTGACTATGTCAAGAACCATAACTCTGGTGTTACTGGTGCGATATAAAAATTAAAACCCAGGTGCACAACAACTCATCCAAATAAACAATTATGTGAAGTTTGGTGACTGTATGCCAATTAGTAAAGGAGCAGAGCGTGCCACAAATTTGCCATATAAAATGCCTTAATTTTGACTATGTCAAGGGCCATAACTCTGGTGTTACTGGTGCCATTTAAAAATTAAAACCCAGGTGAACAACAACTCATCCAAATAAACAATTATGTGAAGTTTGGTGACTGTATGCCAATTAGTAAAGGAGCAGCGCGTGCCACAAATTTGCCATATAAAATGCCTTAATTTTGACTGTCAAGGGCCATAACTCTGGTGTTACTGGTGCCATATAAAAATTAAAACCCAGGTGCACAACAACTTATCCCAATAAACATTTGTGTAATTTTTTTTTACTGTAGGTCGAATTATAAGGGTGCAGCGCGCGACACAACATTTTCGGGGCGTACTGACGGACGGACGGACGGACGGAGGAACGTACGTACGTACGGACGGAAGGACGTACGGACAGACAAGAGCAAATCTATATGCCCCCACATTTTTGGGGACATAAAAATATACACTTTTTGTTTGATTTCAAATGACATGTATACGTTCTCCGGATGCTCACCTGAACGAACCGGCCACCGTAAAAACCACCACTACTACTACTACCACTACAACTACCACCACTACCACTGTATGAAGTAATCAAAGGCATTCTTGTGGGTGGTGTAAGTACATACTCGTATCAGAAGCTAATATCAATTTCAGTATACGTTTTGTAAGGGCAGGTGTGTTTGCTTTACTTTGTCAGGTTGAACTTACCCCGAGGGTCGCATATACGAAGGATGGTAGCAACATCGTTGACCCGTTCCCGTAGACCATTGGCTATGCAACGTTGACGCATGACTCGGTATCCATGGAGCGGTCCAGAATGTTCAAGTTCGTTGCTAATAAAGTCAACCACAGTACGAGAGTCACTATAGATTCTTCGTCGCAACATCAATCCGCGTAACAGTCTATGTAAATGTCTGAGTGATATGATTATATCATGCTGGTCGCGTAAAAGGAACCGAATTTCTTCATACGTTAACCCTGCATTAAAGTATAATACAATAAAATCGTCTCTGCTATCAGCCATTTTCAAACAGCATCCATGTATGTAAAGTGGATTCTGACTGGCTTATTATGTCGTGCTCACGACTTAATTATCTCGTGCTCACGACTTAGTATCTCGTGCTCACGACTTAGTATCTCGTGAGCACGACATAGTAACTCGTGCGCACGACTTAGTAACTCGTGCTCACGACTTAGTATCTCGTGCTCACGACTTAGTATCTCGAGAGCACGACTTACTAACTCGTGCGCACGACTTAGTATCTCGTGCTCCCGACTTAGTATCTCGTGAGCACGACTTAGTATCTCGTGCTCACGACTTAGCATCTCGTGAGCACGACTTAGTATCTCGTGCGCACGAGTTAGTAAGTCGTGCTCACGACTTAGTTATCTCGTGCGCACGACTTAGTATCTCGTGCGCACGACTTAGTATCTCGTGCTCACGACTTAGTATCTCGTGAGCACGACTTAGTACCTCGTGCGCACGAGTTAGTAAGTCGTGCTCACGACTTAGTTATCTCGTGCCCACGACTTAGTATCTCGTGAGCACGACTTAGTATCTCGTGCGCACGAGATAAATAAAAACATACACATGTCACCTCTATGCTACCGTACTATTGCGACTTGAATGATACTATGAATACTACCTTACGACATTAAAACGATCGGAACTCTTCGCCAATTTCCGTACTCGGTAAATGTGGCTCGGAAACAATCGGAACTGCCTCGTCGGATTCCGTCACTCGGAGAGTACTCGACGCTATAGGTGTAGCACACCCATTGCAATACAGGAAGTGTCGGCCTGGGGTAGTCGCATAATGGCGTCAATAAATAATTCTCATTTCTCTTTGTAAAAAAAGGCATTTTCACTAATTTAAAGTGCTATTTTTGGTTTATATCACATTGTTGATCTATTTGTTACATTTTTCAAGCATTGCCATGTTAAAATTGTGAGTTTTGAATTTATTTTGCTTATATGGAAATGAGTGTATGAATACAATATTATGGCATCTCAGTGTTTATGTTTTTAAAGGGACCATTCATTCATGAGACAAGTTCTTTCTTAGAAGATACATGACCCCCATTTTTCTGTGGATTTTTTGGCAGCATATATGTCATTTGTGATGAGAATGTAAGTTATTCATTTTTAAATTGGGCCCAGATATGAATGACAACATGGCATTTAATTTTTAATTCACACACAACTCAATGCAACAATCAATGGGTGTGTTACACCTATAAGGCGGTATCTGTGAATTGTCATTTTCTCTCAGATTCTTACTTAACTGGTATTTTTCCTTTTGGAATGATTATTTATCTTCCAAAAAACACTTTATACTCTTTTAAAACCGGTTTTGAATTTTTTTTTGCTATTTTTCACCGCGGAAAGCCGTAATTTGGAGTTTCAGATTTTTCAAGTCTTTAAATGATGGCCTGGAGAAACATTTTCCACTAAACCTAGGCTTGTTTGGTATCAACATGTAGATATGTGTATTTGTCATCATAATTTAGCACTACTATTTTTAACATCCTGCTTTTATAGGTATGCCACCACAAAATCCTTCCCCTTACCCCCTAAAATTGGGTTTACTGAGATAATGTCAGAGAGAACTGAAGGCAGAGTATGCTGCCCAGTCATTAAAACTTGGCTTTTAATCACAAAGCTTGTACCAGACTTGCATTTAGGAGTATTTGTGATGCCTGTATATTCACATAGTGTTACCAAATTAAGGTATGATGCCACTAAAAGTGAAAAATTGCCTTGAAAATTGGATGCTGGCATGAAAATCAGCACATTTTGCATTCAAAGAGCAGTTTTGGTAGCTAAACCTTTTGATTTCTTCATGTTTATTGACTATATGAAGCATTTAATCCATTATATCAAATATAGGTATGCCCAATGTCATTTTATAAAACAGTTAAGGCAGGTTAAAACTGAAAAAAAGTATGCTGATTTTTGACGCTGTCGACCGCTCTGTTCTCTTTTGAAACGTGTATATCTTGATCGATTCTTAGTCGATTCGCGACAACTTTTCTTTCTTTAATGCGTTATAGTCTAGGCTTTGTCAGAATAGCTGCTTTGAAAATTCACTCATAGTTAAGTATTCTTATAGGTGTAGCACACCCATTGCAATACAGGAAGTGTCGGCCTGGGGTAGGTGTCGGCCTGGGGTAGTCGCATAATGGCGTCAATAAATAATTCTCATTTCTTTTTGTAAAAAAAGGCATTTTCACTAATTTAAAGTGCTATTTTTGGTTTATATCACATTGTTGATCTATTTGTTACATTTTTCAAGCATTGCCATGTTAAAATTGTGAGTTTTTAATTTATTTTGCTTATATGGAAATGAGTGTATGAATACAATATTATGGCATCTCAGTGTTTATGTTTTTAAAGGGACCATTCATTCATGAGACAAGTTCTTTCTTAGAAGATACATGACTCCCATTTTTCTGTGGATTTTTTGGCAGCATATATGTCATTTGTGATGAGAATGTAAGTTATTCATTTTTAAATTGGGCCCAGATATGAATGACAACATGGCAATTAATTTTTAATTCACACACAACTCAATGCAACAATCAATGGGTGTCTTACACCTATATTGAACGATTTTTAAGAAACGATAACTCTTGCCGTAGCGAACTCTTCAATTATTAGATAAACAATATGGCGACCGCTGACGAACATATTTATTTATTTTATCAGGGAGTAGTCATAGATGTTCCTTACAAGATCATTTATTCATACTGAGGTAGCATGGTGTTCTGTGGTATCACGGTACTTAAACAAGGTGTAACACACCCATTGATTGTTGCATTGAGTTGTGTGTGAATTAAAATTTAAATGCCATGTTGTCATTCATATCTGGGCCCAAATTAAAAATGAATAACTTACATTCTCATCACAAATGATACATAATTATGCCGCCAAAAAATCCACAGAAAAATGGGGGTCATGTATCTTCTAAGAAAGAACTTGTCTCATGAATGAATGGTCCCTTTAAAAACATAAAAACTGAGATGCCATAATATTGTATTCATACACTCATTTCCATATAAGCAAAATAAATTAAAAACTCACAATTTTAACATGGCAATGCTTGAAAAATGTAACAAATAGATCAACAATGTGATATAAACCAACAATAGCACTTTAAATTAGTGAAAATGCCTTTTTTTACAAAAAGAAATGAGAATTATTTATTGACGCCATTATGCGACTACCACCCCAGGCCGACACTTCCTGTATTGCAATGGATGTGCTACACCTCAAATAAGGGAACGCCTAAAATACGAAATGGGCATTTATTGGCGAAATGGGCATTTAAGGGCGAAATGGGCATTTAAGGGCGAAATGGGCCATTTTCTTCTTTTTAAATACTTCAATTACAATTTAAGTGTCTAGATGTAAGCATAAATCGATTTAACTTATAATACTACACATAATACTCGAATTTTTTTTTTGCAGGATGTGGTATACTAGCTTCCTATGATATCAAGGGTTCTATGGTATCACGGTATTGTCCAATCTTTAAAACAGTATGCATCTCAGTTAAAATATGATAATTATTGTATAGTTGTGATGACTTTAGGTACATAGAATAAAATAATTAAAAAAAAAAGAGTATATTTATCATAAATAAAAGGATATTTCAAAATAATGCAACATTTTTGACAATTTCCTTATGATTTTTAAAATTCATCACCCCTAGTTTCCATAAATGCAGTTTCCATTACCTTGAAGGTTATAAAATTCATTAATTTTTAGTCTGGTGAATATGTTGTACATTATTGTTTCTAGAAATGGTCACTCATTGAATCTTATACCAGTTACTAACAAATACAGGATACACAATATGTGCATACCTTGATACCATAAAACTTTTAAAATAATAAGCTCAATGAGGGTACCTTTCTTTTCAAATCTAATTCTGACCTTTTTACGTAAAATTGATAACATGTTATATCATGACAATTTAGAAGCATTTGAGTTTCCTTTTTGTTTAAATATTGTTTACAGTTTATTTTTTCGTCCAACCATTTAAGTAGAACACCATGCTTGTATTTTAATTTTCTAAAATGCAAGTGTATAACTGACATAATGTATGTGCGGGGTATTTATAAAAAAATAATAATTTAGAATTAATTATGCTTGTTCGAAATGGGCATTACGCAATCAGACAGGTATGCTATCAAAATGTAGATGTTGCCTCCCCGGCTAAATGGCAGGTTGTGCAAGGCGAAATGGTATATTTTTTCACGAGCGAATGAATGAGTATAGATTATAGCTGGTCGAGATGTCATTTTAAATAGCGTTTTATACACTATGAAAGAACCATTTTGTTGTTTTTGGGAAAACAGTAATATAATTATATAGTTATCTAATCTAAAAAATGTACAATGTATTCGACTTTAAAAGTAACAATGGCTATGTTGTTGTTTTCCAGCACATTTGATCACGTTTCTTTTCCTTATGTGCTTTGTATATAAATTTAATATTTAAAATAAGGTAGAAGAACATTTCATAACCTTCTTTTGCCTGTCAATAAATTACATAGAATGAGATTTTTTGGCGAAATGGGCATTTTTTTTATTAACGTTTAAGAGGGACACACGGCAATCGAAATAGTTAGTGTTTTACATTGTATTTTACTGACAGTCTGTTATGTACAGTAATATTTTTGGAAAAGACCTAACATGATCAAATGTTTAGAACTTTTCAAATGCGAAAACAAAAAGACACTGCAAAACCTTAGCATCTTTATTTTTATTATATAAAGCCTTTGGAATTAGAAAATCAATGGTGTATAAGTAATACCAGGCCTGCTAAATCTCCGGATAAAATCCTGATTCTCCGGATTTTTCAGTCGCTTTCAGGATCTCCGGATTTAAGTGTACAATCTCCGGATTTTCCATCAAAACAAAATGTTCATGATTTAACAGTTATTTCTCGAATTGGATATGTTACTCTCCCTAGTCAGAGGAATATTTACAAGAGGTCATCTGTGTAATGCACTGATTGAATATACAATTAACATCTATGGACATATTTAGTTCCTTCAGTAGCATAACGACATGTGCAATAGCAGCACTATATCTGTGGCTTCTTTAATTGGTCAAGCTAACTTAAATAGCAAGTGTGAGGAACTAGCAACTCCTTGTGTGTGGTATCACTATAACAGCTGCTGCCGTGTACGATGATTATGATTTGTTTACGAGTTATGAAGACTTTGTATTTGCATTTAGCACGCATCTGTGTAGAAAAGTAAATGCACTTTCATGAAAAAACAGTGTTGGCAGAGATGCAATCAAGTCTTTCTAATCGAATTACGCTGTCCTCCCTAAAACAAACTATTTTGTGCACGTTGCAGTATGCTAATCTTTTATTTCCTATAGATATCAAACAATGCATCAATTTGTATTAATTGCATAAATACTTTCATTTTGTGCTTTAAAAATAAAATGTGAAAATGAAGTCGCGCGCTCTATTTCCATTTAAAAATGTTTTTCGCGCGCTTTAAATCTTAAAAATCTCAGGATTTTGTGTTAAAAAGTTTTGGCAGGCCTGGTACACCGTTTATAAACCTACTGACGACGGGGTATATACATATAATTTACATATAACTTACATATTTTGAGAATCCAAACGCTTCATTGACACAGTATATATATATGCATGTAAAAGTTAATGCGTATCTACTTACGCTTCGACTTTGTACAACAACCATAACTGTTTGCACTTTGTTTGACATCTAAATCATTTATGAGCCAACAAACAGTTTAGTCATCAAGGATGGACTTTAGTCAGTGCTTATCTACCATAAGGCATATCATAATGTTCTGGCACTGTTTTCCGGTTTTAGAAATATAACGGACATATACTTAGTGTCTCACTTCAAAGTTCACCCAGTACACATGTCATGCTTTGTTGTATCATACATAGAATGAAATGCGGTTGTTGGTGCCGTTGTTGTTGTTGTTTTTGTGGTTATTATAGCAACTTAAACGCAATTGTGTTGAATGTTGAATATAACTTTTGTAATGCGCTGTAGCCTAATTCATTTGTTTTCGCTGGATTTAATTAGATAACCCGTGCAAACTTGATTTCTTGTTTGTCTGTTTCCATGTTTGTTTCTGTGTTTTGTGGTTGACTGTCCTCCTTGAATGCTACTTTCCCTGTCCGATCTTTTTATATTTCTTTTGATAAACACATTAATTATATTTCATATTTCGATAACATACTCATCTTGACAAACACTTTTGATATATTTCATATGTCGATATTATCATTGTTGGCATATCAGAATTATCAGTCAAATGTAGTTTATATAAACTAGGATTATCAAAATATGAGATAACTGGGATAATAGCCGCAGTGATCTCTCATCCTACTGGATACCTGATATTGTTCATACAATCCACGTCATCAGCATCACTATTTGCGTGATTTGTTTGTTATTTTTCTGTATCTCGTGCATTTTCAAAATATGTACATTATGATAGTGCTGGTCAAAATAACAGCCGGAAGTTCCAACGGGAATAAAATATACGTGCTTTTTTGTATACAAAAGTGTGTTCGACGTTACGGTGGGTATAGACGTGAGAATCTTGGCTTTTATGGTAGATGTCGTATCAACCTCCGCGCAGTGAAAATTACTGTAGGTTTACCACCACTAATTGTATGTTAGCCCTCGTATATCAGGTTTAAAGTGGACGAACTGTAAAGCACAACAATTTAATGAATTTAAGCAGATTTGGTCTATTGTGATATCTTGACCAGAACAAACACTGCAAAAGCTTCCATTACGAACACGGAAACACACTTATTTAACTGTTATTTCTGATCTAAATTAAACGAATGTTCGGTAAATTTTGATTTAAACTCAAAATATTTTCATCAGTTACGAAGCATCGTAGTCATAAGATTTTTTATTTATCAATTAACTATATCGTAATATAGAAATATACACTTAATTTTGTATTGCACCAATAGTATATTTAAACGAACAAAAAAGAAAACTCAACATTGTATTTAATTATATGCAAGCAGAATAAAATGTTAATATCAAAATATACTTACTGCTATATTTATGACAATCATCTTCTGCAGTGTTCACCACCTGCAGTGACAATTAACAGAACACCACGAGTCGTACTTGACACCTAATTTAGAAATGCAGTAGCACTTGGTATCCCGCACGTTAATAAACCCATAAACAACTGTTAATTGTATCGATTAGTGATAAGCATCATTAAGAAAAAAAAATCGCTGATAGTAGTAGTAGTAGTAGTAGTAGTAGTAGTAGTTATACATAATTGTAAAATGTATTCACAAAATTTCCAAAAGCTGTTTAAATTTGTGTGTGTGTTATCTGCCACCTGCACATTCAAGTCGTGCAGGTGATTCTGGTGAATTTTTGAGTCTAATGAAGCAAGTGTATGACTACCAAAATGAAGGAGAGCTTGTCATATGTGGTGATTTTGGTGATTTCAATTCAAGATGTGGAGATGAATTGAATGTTGTTTAACGGCTCATCAACACAGTATAGGTTATTTAGAGCCGCCCCAGAAAGAGGGGAAAGATACATAGGAATCCGGGAACCTGCCCTACTCTTATTTTCGAATAGATTCCTATGGTTCTTTAACGTCCTCGGAGGATAGACAGATACACGGGACCGCCCGGTTTTCGTCCCCATCCGACGGACGAGGCTAAGGTTAAGTGTCTTGCCCAAGAACACACCGACGGAACTCAGTGGCACCACGGAGGATTGAACCCGGGGCCTCCGGTTACAAATCCGCCGCGCTACCGACTGCGCCACGCCAGCCCATGTGACTACATTGATGGTGTTGACCAAGTTAAACCACGTGAGGTAATAAATGAACATATCAACGCATATGGGTATCAGTTCATTGACTTCCTTGTTGACTGCAATTTGTGTATGATAAATGGGCGTGTGGGAACCAATAACTTCACAAATATTTCAGCTTGCGGTAAATCTGTTGTCGATTATGTAATAATACCATATTAAAGGTTTACAAGTTGTGTCGAGTTCAAGGTTAACACCATGTCAGATATTGTAAATGAAATTCAATTACAGGGTCATACCAAATTGCCTGATCATTCACTTATTAATTTCGTACTGCAATTTGATTCGATAAACGCCTCGCAAGGCACCAGCGTAAATGGTGGCAACAAATATGTGTTAAATGAAATACCAATTTCATTTCTAAATGATGAAAACTCTATAAACAATATTTCTGAAACCATTAATCAGATTGAAAATAATGTTAATAATTTGAATGATATTAATGGTGCATATCGGGCTTTTGTTGACCTAGTTGTTTCTGAAATGGACTCACAATTTAAACAAACATGTGTCAACACTAATAACAAGCATAATAAGCATAAATCAAGGGCAAAACCATATTGGTTATTAGAACTTCAAGAGTTGTGGAACGATGTATGTAAACTTGAAAAACAATGGTTGACCTGTAAGACTAATGGCAGGAAAAAGCTATTTTGTAACAGAAGAAATGAGTTTAATAGACTTCTTCGTAAATTAAAGCGAAATTACCAAATAAATGAACAAAATAAGCTACATGATCGACTTAAAAACCCAGATAACCCACGTGACTTTTGGAAGGAGATTGGAAAACTTGGCCTAGCGAATGACCGTAAAAGTGCGATGCCTATGGAGATCATTAATCAAAACGGTGAAATTAAAACTGAAAAAATCGATGTTCTAAATAGATGGAAGGATGACTATGAACAACTGTTTAACCAAGAACTTAGCGATACTCTAGATGATGCACATATAACACATGTTTTAGGTGTTGTAGAAAATCCAGAAACTGATGGATTACCTAAGTTAGACTGTAATTCTCTTAACATGCCAATTAGTAGGGACGAGGTTAAGTCATCTATTTATAGCACAACATTACGGAAGGCATGCGGGATAGATGATATCCCAGCAGATGTTTTACGTAATGATACTTGCATAGATCTCTTATTTACTATAATAAGTCATTCCTTTGATAAAGGCATTGTACCTGATGACTGGATGAAAGGCCTAATTTGCCCTATATATAAAGGAGATGATCCAAAATGTCCATTGAATTACAGGCCAATTACGCTAATCTCGATTCCTTGCAAAGTTTATACACATATACTGAATAAAAGGTTATGTAAATGGTTAGATGCGAATGGCATTTTGAATGAGGGACAGAATGGCTTTAGAAAAGACCGAAACTGTCAAGATCATATATATGCACTGTACACAATTATTAAAAATAGAAAGCTTCAAAGAAAGGAGACATTTGCATGCTTTGTAGACTTCAGGAAAGCTTTCGACACTGTTCAAAGAGATTGTCTATGGTATAAGTTATATGCTTTAGGTATTCATGGCAAAATAATGCCTGCTTTAAAATCGCTTTACAGTTCTGTTTCATGCGCCATTAAGGTGAATGCTTTCCTAACAGACTGATTCCCTGTCCAAAATGGCGTTAAGCAAGGTTGTAATTTATCCCCGACATTATTTTCATTGTATATCAATGATCTGGCTAACGATATAAACCAAATGAACCTTGGTGTAATGGTTGACGGTGTTTCAATATCAATATTGTTGTATGCAGATGATATTGTTTTAATAGCTGAAACAGAAGGTGAACTACAACTTATGTTAAGTAAACTTAATGACTGGTGCAATAAATGGCGTCTGGCTGTTAACCAAGAAAAAACTAAAGTCATGCATTTTAGGCCAAACACGAAAGAAGTGTCATCCTTTGTTTTCATGCTTGGTGATAAATATGTAGATATTTCAAATTGCTACAAATACCTTGGTTTTTGGTTTAACGAATTTTTAGATGTTTCTAAATCGGTAAGAGAAATAACCAAATCAGCCAGTCGCGCACTTGGAGCAGTATATACAAAATACTTAAATGCAGGTGGAATGAAATATGATGTATATAAAAGGTTGATTGAAACACTTGTTGGACCTGTACTGTATTATTGCGCAGGAATCTGGGGTCAAATATATTTTACGGACGTTGAAGTAGTCATAAATAAAGCATGTAGATATTTCTTAGGTACAAGTAAACATGCATCTAATATAGCTACCCGTGGTAATATGGGAATGGAATCTTGCATTGTTAAACAAAAGATAGAGACTGTAAGATTATGGTGCAGATTAAAACGCATGCCAGAAAATAGATTGTGTAACATCATTCATAAATGGTCATTGAATATAAGCAAATCATGGGAAAAGAGCATGTTAGCATTTATAAATGTACTAGAAATACAATATTGCACGTTTTATATTAAAAGCCATGTAAAGATGTGTGTATTAATATTGTTAGACAAAAACTAATAGATAAGGAGCATGGTAAATGGGAGCAGAAATTAAATAGTAATGGTAATAATACAAATGGAAACAAGTTAAGAACTTATAGAACATATAAGTTTATATTTAAAACGGAATTATATGTTAAAATGAACTTATCAAGGGGCCATCGGAAAACGTTATCCAAATTCAGATGCTGTAATTTACCTTTAGCTGTAGAAACTGGAAGGTACACCCGTCCAAAAACTCCTTTTAACGAAAGAATTTGCAAATACTGTAACTTAAGTGAGGTGGAAGATGAAACTCATTTTTTAATAAATTGTACATTGTATGATGATATCCGGTATGAACTTTTCCAAGCGGCTTTGCTTATCGACACTTCGTTTTATACTTTTCTGCCATCAGAAAAATTGAGTTTTCTTATGAAAAATGAAAAACTTCAATTTAAGATATCTTCAACGCTATGTAAAATGAACAGAAGGAGAAGTACCATATTAATCTAACTATTTTGTTTTAATGTTTGCAAATTCTAAGATATTATATTTTAAACTATTTTTAAACATAATGTTTGATTTTTCTTAAGAATGAGTGTTATCTAGATTTTAAAAGACCCAAAATAACACACAATCGGCATTTTATTGAACCTGCCTTAACGAACAGTTAGTTGTAAACTCTTAAAAATAGAAAGAATCTTAATATAACTTGCATCTCGATTAAACATAGTCGAATTAAATTTTCTTAAGCTAATGCTAACTTTTCGTTATGCATGTTTTACGTGTTGTATGTTTTATGTTTAGTGTTTTAGCTGTATTTTTAATATACATGCATTGATTTGTATAAATCAGTGTCTCATAGGCCGATATCGGCCCAAAATCTCATATATTTTAATATGTTGTACTGAACGTTGTGTATGCTATATGTTGATTTGTGACACTTTAATAAACAATTATCTTCTTATCTTCTTCTTCATAATTTAAATATCTTTGAGAGTTAAATGAAAACGTACAAAGAGACCTATTTTTATATTACTGTTCGAGAAAAAAACTGTTGATAATATTGCACCAATAATATAGTTAAACCTGTGGTAGAATAACAAAGAAAAATTGAAAACTCAACATTTTAATTTATATATGCAATCAGGTTGAAAGTCAAAATGATACTGGATTAATAAATCAATATACTTACTACTTGATAACTACTTCAAGATAGCCTTGTGCCTCTAACCTCCCAGTTATACATATCTTGTTAAATTTTCTTTCTTGTCATTAATATTAAATAGGATTACGTTAATTGGTAATTAAATTTAAATAGTATATACCCAACTATCGTTTAAAAGATGCATCAAGGGAAATGATAATGTTGATATATGCATGTGATTCGTATTTGTACAAAATCGTGAATAAAATAAATTGTTTAAACTAAGGGAAATGGTTTTACAGTACCTTTACATTTATGTATAACATAATACAAAAATAACGTTATTTTATTTAACAATACATGTGATTTATATTATATATAACTTAATTCACAACTCAGTCCATAAATATAACAGATTTATTAATATAAATATGTTATTAATTCAAAACAAACACTTTCCATTTCGCCCGCAAACATGGCAAAGGACACATTTTACAAAATGTCTTCTCTTAATTAAAGGTGCGCAAAAGTCGCATATCACGATCGTGCGGTGTAAATATTATGATTCAGTGAAACAACATAAGCATAATAATTACACTATAGTATTATAAACGGACTTATGTGATGAATAAATTATTAGTTTACTTTGTAAGTGTTCATGGTAAGTGTATATAAGTTAACCCGAATCGATATGTTTTAATCCCACAGATTGTTTTACTTAGCAGGAATGATGCAATAATTAATCGCATTTTGCATCTTAATTAATTAAAAATGTCCAGTGTCCAAAAACACACCTGCCATTTAGCCGGGCGGCAATATCTACATTTTGATAGCATACCTGTCTGATTGCGTAATGACCATTTCGAACAAGCATAATTAATTCTAAATTTTTTTTTTTTTATAAATACCCCACACATACATTATGTCAGTTATACACTTGCATTTTAGAAAATTAAAATACAAGCATGGTGTTCTATGGTATCACGGTACTTAAATGGTTGGACGAAAAAATAAACTGTAAACAATATTTAAAGAAAAAGGAAACTCAAATGCTTTCTAAATTGTCATGATATAACATGTATTTACGTAATGCTTTCTGGGACCCTTTTACTAAATTGTTATGATATAAAATGTTATCAATATTACGTAAAAAGGTCAGAATTAGATTTGAAAAGAAGGGTACCCTCATTGAGCTTATTATTTAAAAGTTCTATGGTATCAAGTTATGCACATATTGTGTATCCTGTATTTGTTAGTAACTGATATAAGATTCAATAAGCGACCATTTCTAGAAACAACAAGAAACAGTTATATAGGAAAAAACGTAAAATCATACTTTTTGGTAGATTCGGATAAGAAATGTGGTTGGCATAGTAACAAAACTTGTAAAAAAAAAATCACTAAAAATCGCTTATCTTCGTGATACTCAAGAACGGCTGGCACTACAAACATTCCTGCCGAGTTTCGAGTTTGTAGTTCAAGCTGTTTTTGAGTTAGCGCAAAGACAGGCGATTTTCAGTGTTTTTTTACATGTTTTGTTACCATGCAATCCTCATTTCTTAAGAGAATTTACCCAAAAGGGGATGTGCACAGCTACACCATGACACAAACATTCCTGCCAAGTTTCGAGTTTGTAGTGCCAGCCGTTCTTGAGTTATCACAATGACAAAGTGGACCGACCGACCGACCGACATACCGACACACCGACATACCGACATTTTTTTTATATGTTTTGTTACCCTGGCAACAACATTTCTTATGCGAATCTACCAAAAAGGGGAGGTGCACAACTACCCCATGATACAAACATTCCTGGCAAGTTTCGAGCTTGTAGTGCCAGCTGTTCTTGAGTTCTCGCAAAGACAAGAAGATTATGGACCGACCGACGCCTGTGCAAAGCCATATGCCCCCCCCCCCCCCCCCCCCCCCCCTGATATAATAATGTACAACCTACTCATCAGACTGAACATATATGAATTTTATAACCTTCAAGGTAATGGAAACTGTTATGGAGACTAGGGGTGATGAATTTTAAAGATTAAATTGTCAACATTTTTGCATTAATTTGAAATATCCTTTTATTTATGATATATATACTTTTTTGTTTTAATTATTTTATTCTATGTACCTAAAGTCATCACATCTATAAAATAATTATCATATTTTAGCTGAGATGCATACTGTTTTGAAGATTGGACACTACCGTGATACCATAGAACCTTTGATATCATAGGTAGCTAGTATAAACAATAATCAATATGGTATTCCCGTCAAACTTGGACGTTCCTTAATTTATAGCTTCATCTAATAGTAAAACTAGCACATGGTGTGGTATCACAGTATTGAGGCGCGTAGAAACCTGTAGTCTGTACGCAGTTTCGTACTCATTGTTCCAAATATTGAAAAATTAAAAAGTAAAAAAATGCAATAAAAACAAGAGCTAGTTGGGTTCAGGTAACTTCTTCATTTAGCTCTAGAAAACAAATAATATAAATTTCAGAGACAAAATCAGCCTAATTTGGTTGCAGAAATGCCTCCAGATTGCACCACAGACTTTCTAGGAAAAATATTTCCAGGGGAGCATTGCCTCCTACCACCCTAGACTGTTTGCGTACACTAGCTACGCCCCTGGAATTCATACACCACACACCCTATATACAGGACCTTCCCCAGCCATTTATTGCGTAACGGCGCTGCAATCGCTTAACTTTTGAAACAGCAGGGGTGTCATTAAGAGGGCTGGCAAGATCATATAATACAAGTATAATAACTATTGATCAGAATACCTGGCTGCTCTCTGGGCTGTTTACTTGAAAAGTTAATGACACCCCTGAACAGACATGACGTGATTTGTTGTTTAATCTGAGATAATAAAATTCAATAGCTTGACGTCTTCAAATAACAAAGATTTTTCTCTTGTATACTGTACAATATAGAGTTGACATCCTATATTTTATTATTATTAATGTTTATGCAGTTATGGAATTTTACTGCATCTCAGGTAATATCGATCGATAACTAGGTCAGTAGCTGCCAAACTGGACTACACGCTTACTGTGTACATTGACTGTGTACGTGCTACAGGCACAATACACAAATAGACGGCGCGTATTTGGCACTGTTTGCATAGTATACGGATTTGTTAGCACCCTTAATGTTATACTATTGGATTAATATTGGTTAATTGCTTAAGTTAGTCCAGACTCTATTGTACCTATACCTGTAGAATGTCCTAATGGTTAAAAGGTGGAGGGAATTAGAACTACAAACACGCTTAAATAACAGTTACATAATAGGCCTCTTGTGATTGGAAATTTAAAGGATCGCGGCTTACGAGAAGTTTGATTTGTTCGCCATGACCGTATATTGGATGTTTGATTTATAATGGCATGTAATTTGATTAAGTAATAAAATCTACAGGCTTCCATTACGATACTAGTATAGAAGGATAAAGAAAAGAAGAGATAGTGATATACTGCGAATATCAGTGACTTAAAGATATATTCTCTTAGTAATAGTATATGCATATAGATAAGTAAAAAATACATACACTATAACTATCTCTGTCTCTCTGTCTCTCTATACTGCTGCACACCCTCACAGGTAAGATCTCTTCTTCTCTCTATGCTTTTATACTATCATAATGGGATCAGTCAATACTTGTTTGATAATTAGTTAACTGTAATTGGAAAACCAGAAGATTGCAGCTTTATCAGCATGCATGTCAGATCAATTGGATTATCGATGACGTTAAAGATTTTATTATTATTATTTTTCCTAAATTAATAGATGAAATAAAATAATAAATTCACAGTAAAATGATAGTTAAAGTATCTTTTTAATTCAATTTCTTATGATACTAGATATATGCCAAATCTCTTCTTTTCATCAGTCCATCCCACAGTTTGTAATAGGGTAGGTTGGTAGGCATTTTTATTGCTTTTTTTAGCAAGATATTGTGAGGTTCTATTTATCACAAAAAAACACATACAAGTTGACTATACAACGTGAAAGTTTCTCTGTGATAATGTAGGTTAACTTCGATATAAGACCGCCACAGTTAAATTATGCATTACTGTTACAAATTATAGAACACTTTAAAACCAGAAGACCATTGTTTAACATGCATTTTACTAATTAGTTAATAGTCTATTAGCATCGTATTGTTCACACGAAATAAAAATGTTCAACTCTGAATGTATCATATTAAATTCCAGGCAAATCATATGACTTACCTAAATATTTTACACTATTGCTGTGTAATTCGGTAATAATTTGCATAATTATACCCGGTTGTAACCTTTAGCTTTGTTACGTATGCATGAAAACAAAGAACAATTACAGTTTTTATTACCGAACAATTACAGTTTTTATTACCGAGGCATGTGACATCACAAACACAGACAATAGGGCTACCGACTTGGAACGGTCAGTGGCAAAAAGTCGCTACGGTTTAAACCAGGTTCTAGGGTGCACCAAGCCCCACTCCTACGCTATTTGTCATCCCAATGAAAATGGGACCAGTGTACAAAAAGGTAATCTCGCCAGGTTATATATACATGTATACAACATCGATCTTTTAAATATATACCGCCTAATTTTAAATGTCATAGGGATGTATGATTTCTCCCCCTTTTATATGAGATGGGATTTTCCCTTTAATATGTGAGATAACTCGTCTCTCACATTTCCAGCCATGTGACGTAGAGATTTCCTCCCACTGTGTAGATAGGGATTTCCCTTCTGATCCATCATGGAGGTGAAGCCCACGTTTGTACGCCGGATACGGGCACTTTTCGTAGAGAATCCGTACGCCAAGACTGGCCAACGGTACTCTGGTGTCGAATTTGCACACCTTATTTAGTACGTTGGATTTATAGCGTATTCCGGACGTGAGAGGGGAGATGTTTACAAGCCTGGCGTGA
>JAWPHD010023494.1:0-21949 GCA_037043455.1 Cyrtodaria siliqua | reverse complement strand
TTCCCCTTGTATCTTGAGAAAATTATTAAGACTGTAATCTTGGATAAGTCTTGATCTGAAATCAAGTTCGGCTGACTTATGTATATTTGATTTAAGTCTTTTTTTCCATTGTCTTAACGTAGGAAAAAATGCAGTAGAAATATATTCCGTTAAAACGTAAGTTAATTGGTATTTCCCTAATATACGGTAAATGTCTGGCATAAAGCCTTGTGTTTTACGTGGGTGAGACATAAATTGCATAAGTCTATTAGCGAAAATTGTCTGTATTCTAAATCCTTTATTAATGCTGCATAATTGGCCAAACAACAATAACTTACGCTTATCAATTTCATATTCGATTCTTGTGAGACCGATTAAAGCTAGTGCGACGTCACTACGAGTTTGTTTAGGCAGAGACTGCATATATTTAATACATTGAACATGTACACGCTCTAAAGACTTCAATTGAGTGTCAGAAATGGTGTTCCATAGTTCGCAGCCGTATAATGCCCTCGATAGTACAACCGTTTGATATAAATGTTTTACTGTTATTGGGTGAAGACCATTTTGATGGACGCCACAGTCGGACAATCCAAAGTATGTTTTACGTAGTTTTGTGCATGCGTCTTTAATGTTTTCATTCAGACTCATGTCCTTACTGCATAAAATACCTAAATGAACATATGTGTATGTTTCATCAACAATGTTTTGGCCTAAGTGCCATAGCCTTGGATTCCTCTGTGAATCAGAAAGGCGTTCGTTAAAAACAACAACATTACATTTATTAGCATTATATGTATATTTTTCACGGATAGAGTTATTATGACATATTGACATAAGTTTTTCTAAGCCGTTCTTAGTGAGTGAACTGAGCACCATATCATCCGCCGATGTTGGGCAACTGTAACCAGTATCATTAATTTTCAGACCGTAGGGTGATTGGTCTAATTTATCCATAAGATCATTAATGAAAACTAAGTATAAATACGGGCTCATTACTTGGCCTTGTCTGGTACCCTGTAAAATGGGGAACCAATCCGAGGATTGGCCTTGTGATTTAACACAGCTATAAACATTTTCAAACATACTTAGAATAATTTTAAAAATAGATTTTTTAATCCCCGTCCTATACAGTTTCAGCATCAAGATGCTATGAGAAACGTGGTCAAATGCTTGTCTCACGTCCAGGAAGCAAGTGAAAAGTTTAGAACTGTTTTCTTTTGCAAAGTAGATACTTTCACGTAAGAGAAAGGACGTCATTTTACAATTAATATTTCTTTGAAATCCTCCTTGTAATGTGTTAAACTTTAGCGTACTAGACTGTTCTAAAATTTTAAGTAACACTTTTTCATATACCTTTAACATGGTAGAACAGAGAGAAATAGCCCTGTAACTATTAGGGTCCATTTTGTTTTTATTATTTCCTTTGTAAAGGGTCGAAATAATACCCTTTTTCATATCAACGGGTATATGTGACAATGACGACATATAATTGAATAATTTTGTAATAACGGCAAGTAAAATCGGACCACCGTAAATTATATTTTCGTAATAAATGAGATCATTGCCACAGGCTTTTTTCTTTTTACAGGATTTTAATGCCTTTTCAACCATATATATAGTTATAACGATATCGTCGCACCGATGATAAGTTAATTGCGACTTAATGTTCGATAACTCTTCATCGCATGAATTTGCATAAGCGGATTCAAAACTATTATCTTTAGGCGTGTAGAGTTCGGAAAAATAATTTTTCCAGCCCATATTTATATCGATGGGATTTTCGCAAGATTGTCCATTAAAATTCATTTTAAGGGTAGTTTCTACTTTTTTATTTCTTTTTCGTCTATTAATCAATTTCCAAAACTCATTATTGTCCATTTCCGCCGCTATATCAATTTCTCGCTCTAAGCTAGATAAATAATTTTGGACGGTGGCACGATGAGTTTTGCGGAAAACATTTTTCGATGCCTTATAACTTTTATAGCTTGCGGATGAAACATTGCGTGGGCGATTTTCATTTAACCAATTAACCCTTTTTAGATTCATTTCATTGTGTAAATTTGTTAATTCGCGATTCCAATACGGTTTTATAAATGGTTTGAACTTTGATATAGGAATGCATCTATTTGTCGCATTGTTTACTACATTAACGATGGCTGAATAAAATGAGTCAACGTCATCCAACGAAGATATCTGTGATAAAAGCAACATATTTAACGTTTTGTCGTTATTTAAGAAATGTGTGTAATTATCTATGTTTTTCTGTTTAACGTTATGCCAATTAATATTATGATACGTATTGTTTGAACGAGATATATTTTCAACTTCGCATTCGATTTTGCAAACTATCGGGCGATGGGTCGAAACATTTAAGCAATTATCGTCCATAATTCGGCATGATTTTATCATTTCAATATTTTCTGATTGGATTAATATGTGATCAATGAGTGTCTCACGGTCACTGTTATATGGTACATTACTAAATTCTGCTCCGGAGCATAACTCGAGGGCATTTACGGCTAGCAAACTATAATTAAGCATCAAATCTACCAGCAGTTTTCCTCGACTATCAAGTTTAAAATCGCGTTGGTTTCGAGAAGCTAATTCTGTATTATAATCTCCCATTAAAAATGTTATACCCTTTGTTTTGTATATGCATAATAAAGTCTCTATTTCGTCTATACAGCTATTATACGTGGCAATAGAGTGGTTTTTACATGGTAAGTATAATTGAAATACAAATATAGAATGTCCTATGGTAGGCTTTATCTGGATGCCTAAAACGTATTTACTGTCAATGTGTAAAGGTGAAACAATGTCATTTAAACGCTTATTCCAGAATATGCATATCCCACCCTTACCAACTCTCCGGTTGCTTGGCAACATGAGATCAGGATCAGATATTGAATGACATGAAAAATTATTGTTAATACAATCAAGAAAATGTAAGTCGTGATTGAATAACCAGTGTTCGGCAATGCCGCAAACATCTATATAATTGTTTTGTAAAAAATCGCTCAAATAACTCGCGCTAGACATTATTCCGGTCGCATTCCATGTAGCAATATTAAGACATATGTTTCTAGAGCCTGACATGATTACTAGTAATCAAGATCACAGTCAGATTCAAGCGCTGCATAACGGTTAGAGTCCGTGTAATTGACCCGGCCCCACTCAGCTCGCGTGTATTTCGACGTTTGTGAGAACCTATTAGAGTTATAACTGTTTGGATTGTCATTAACAAAGTCATTGTGACGAGCTTTATATGAACCATACGAAACCCATGGTTTGCAGGTAACTCCTTCGGGCCAAAAACAGGGATCGTCTGTCACATAACAAGCGTTCTCGTCATCTTCAATATGCACGCGAATAACCACAGAGTTTCCGTATCTAGGTTTCCTAAATATTGTAACCCTGGAAACCTTTGGACCGCGCTTTTCAATATAGCTTTTGATCACGGGCTCAGTAATATTCGACTGAAAGCCTCCTACATAAAACCGTTTAGGACGTCTCACGACATACTTTTGAAAGTCGTCCGCTTCATCCGCGTATGACCTCGCCGTATCAACATCGGGGTTGCCACTACTAAATCTGTGGTTAACACCAGTGGACGTGGCCATTTCTCGGTTTATTATGCCGAAATTGACTTCTCTTAAAGTACGTCCGCGTTTTTTATGTTTATGTCCATATTGTTTTTTTGGTTCGCGCGACTTTGTATTAACAATGGTGGGGATTACTAGATTACCAAATAATTGGTCATTCTCATGATCGCTCGTGGCGGTATCATTAACATTGAACTGGTTATTTACAACGGCTGAATAAAGCTCCTTTTGTTGTGGCGGATGTGATTCTGCAATTAATATGTCCCCATACACAGAAGCAGACTGCAAAACTGTATCGCCCGTATTGGGCACTGGGATTGGTACACTAGTTTGGGTAGAGGGTATGAGTGTGGGAGGGGTTATTGGGGTGTTTGTATTGCACTCTGGTGTCTGAGTATGAGGAACCGGTATAGCATGACTGTTGGAGCCAGCACTCACTTGTGATTTAAAGTCATTAAACACACTTTTGAGATTTATAACATTGTTTTGCAATAACAGTAAATGTTCGGAGTGGTTTAACAAATCCAACTTCATGTCCCTCAAAGCAGTTGGGAAAACGGTGTCAGTTTTTATACCGTCCACACTTGTTTGTAGGTCATCTATGGAGCCTTGCATCAGCTTAAAGTCATTGTTGCGTATATTTTCAGTAGCTGCGTTTCGTTGCTTAATAAGCAACATATCGGCTTGGAGGCTAATGACAGTTTCTTTGAGTATTTTAAGCTCAGCTTCGCATTCACATTTATTACTAGAGTGACATGGTGAATGGGTTTTTATTGTTTGTCGGGTCACAGAGCTGAGACGGCTTGGTTTTCTTGAACTTATCATTTCCTTAACACACGCTACATCACCACCGTCGATAACAGCCAGAAGCGTGTATATGTCGGTGGCCAACTTCGTCGCGGCCGAGTCTCCTTGACGTGTGACTCGACGTTTTAGCTCACAATTGACGTCGAACGGAAAATCGTCTGAATCTCTGATGACGTCAAAAAGCATGATTCGGGATTTATCTAGATTAGACTCGCACTGATGGTAGTCCATGAGTAGTCGGTCTATAAATAGCGTACTCGGGAGATCTCGCACAAGTTGAATAAGGCGATGGTATTCTGTGAGATCCGCACTTGCGTCTTGGTCAAATGGGCTGGGATCAATCAGTGTCTGATTGGTATTTGTGGCCATTGGAGACACGGTCATACTTGGTGGGCAATCAACTTGGTGATCAATTACAGATGTAACGGGCACTTTGACCTCTGTGTTTTCACTTATAGCCACAGGCTCAAACTCGGTGTACAGATTTTCCGTCATAATTGGTGGCTTTAATAGTAACTATATATAAACCATATATGATGACCGTTATATTATCGAAGGTGAAAACATCTCACTCGATTTTTAGATTTTCATATTTTTTTTCAAACAAAGGAAATGAGTTTTTGAACGAAAATACAACTTTCCCCAAAACCTTTGGTGTTTTTTCTTTCACATATAGTTTATAAAAGACTTATCTGCATTGTGTTGTTGTTTAATATAACATCCAAAAGTTGTATTCATTTATTATCACATAAAAACACAATTTTTGTCAGAGCAAAATTTAAACGTCCATTCCTTTTCACGCATGCGCAAAATGTCCAAAAAAGGGCTACCAGGATGGTGTGTAACCTCAGCAATTCCCCATACCATGCAATACTTACTATGCTAGGGCTACCAACCCTTGAATATAGAAGAGAGCGGGCCGATGTGTTCCAGGTTTATACAATTTTAAACGATATCGACATAATTGACAAAACATAACATTTCCACACAAGCCCCGAATATTGGTACTATGGGAAACTCTAAGAAACTATTCAAAAAAGGGCAAAAATTGATATCAGAAAGAAATCATTTGCCTAAGAGTGGAAGAATAAACTGCCAAACACAGCAGTTGATGCATCTACCGTTAATTCTTTCAAAAATAGGCTAAATAAACATTGGACACAACATCCGCACAAGTTCAGACCATCAAACTAATAAAAAAGAAAGAAAAAAAAAGAAACAGTATGAACACAGACCTAACAACAAATAGATTGGACACTGAAAATTTTCTAAATTTCACGTGACACAGTTAGTGTGTTAAAAATACACGTTTAATGCTCTTTTCAAATTGTTCGTATTGGCGAGCATCAATAGTTACATAGAATGTCAGAATTAAAAAAAAATGCATAGGAGCCAATTGATTAGGCTAGTGACCATTAAACTATTTACAAGAAGAAATGTCAGATACATGTCTAAGCTGTGCCTTTGACTGCACATGATGTTTAAATGTATGACCTGTTGCGACTAGAGGAGGTTGATAAAATAACAAACTCTTGCTTATTTATACAAACTAGACCTGTATGGGTTAATAAAAGAGGGTTAAACCAGAGACGTAATAAACCAGACGTAATAAACCAGAGACGTAATAAACCAAATATTTGCAACGTATGCTTTCAGACAGAACATACTCGAAATTTCACCTATGCACTTTCATTTGGTAATTCTATAGAAACTGTCAATTCTAAAAGCAACAGTCCGCATTGATTTCAAATTAATGACAATTATGTTTAGAATGTACTGGTATTTTCAGATTATTCCTAAGTTTACTAAAAATGTCAACAACTGTTATTTGAAAAGTGCGACTACGTCAAGTGTATGCTACTTTCTGTTGGTGTTGTAGTTTTCCTAAAATCTGAACCTGTATAGAATTCATCATTTTTCACCGCAGTAGTCTGCGACTGGTCTCAAATTAAAGAGAATTATATCCTGTGTGTAGTGATATCGTTATATTATTTCTGCCTTAAATATAAGAAGAGAAACTGCAGAACGAGATATGACATTGTGCCATACGAGATTATGGCAGATTTGAGTGAGCGCCCACTCACTACTTCTTAAATCACTGGTTAATTTAGCTTGGGTTCGACGGGTTCCTAACGTTGCAGTTAAATGGATGGTAGTGTGAAGTATGCGCATAACACACCTTCGGATCCTGCTAAACTTGTTTTTGTAGTTTGATATAATACCCTGTAATGTTCTAGTTATGGCTAAAATACACACTTTGATCGCTAAGCGTGACCTTGACCTTTGACGTACAGATATGATGCTAACGTGCGACACACCTTCTCATTGTATCTAACGTGTACGTATGAAGTTTCATCAAATTCAACGTATGAAGTTTATTCAAATTCAGTCATTAGTTTGACCCTTGACCTCCAAATGTGACATTGACCTTTGAGGTACGGAACAGACTTTTGCGTGCTACACACCCTCTCATTGTGATTAACATTTGTGTGAAGTTTCATGAAATTCTCTTTAGTACTTTCAAAGTTATGACTGAGAGTCGAATTTGACCTTTTACTTTCAAGTGTGACCTTGACCTTTTATGTACGGCCCTAACTATTGCTTGTGACACAACTTCTCATTGTGATTAACAATTTTGTGAAGTTTTATGAAATTTCTTTCAATTCTTTCACCGTTATGTCTGAGGCACGATTTTGACTCATTTGACATTTTCAAGACCTCCTAGTGAGACATTGATCTTTGAGGGACAAACTTCAATCTTACAAGCGACATACCTCCTTATTGTGTTTCACATTTTTATGTAGTTTCGTGACATTACTTTCAGTACTTTTAATGTTATGGTTGAGAAAATAGTGTTCCGTGTGGACGGACGAACGAACGTCTTCTTGAAGTAAGCAACTTCAGGCAAGTTAGTAGACTGTGTGCTATATCTAATCTTTTGAAAATAACTATTTACACCCAATTTTTATTTATTTCAGAAAACATCCATCTGTACGAGTTTCAGTCATGTTTTAGAAGCATAGTCTCAACTGATACATGTCTCATTTACATTTTTGATCATATAAGAAATAATTATTATCATTAAGAATTTTACGCTGACATGATAAATTGCAGTTAATACTCACGTGCCTGCCAAATCTCCGAATTTTCATAAATTAGACCTAGCGTCTCCGTGGCCGAATGGTTAACGACGTTGCGTTGTAAACATTCGCCTCTCACTGCTGCGGGTTCGAATCCCACTGAGAGATCGATTTTTAAGTGAGGATGTGTCGATTTGGAGTAGTACAATACTGGTTCTACCCAGGAAAAGTGGGTGGACTGCCTCCACCACAAAAAATCGACCGTCATATATAACCTTGCATGTGTTGAAAATGACGTAAAACATCATACAAACAAACAAACAAACATTAATTAATTAATTAATTAATTAATTAATTAATTTAAATAGACCTCCGGACATCCTTTGAGTGTTTACGTAGACGTCACCAAAGAGGAAAGCATAATGGTAAATGGGTCAACCACTAAACATAGCAAAATGATAGGGTCAAAACCCCTTTTGATAAACGTTTCAACAACTTTAAGGAAGAAGTTTCATGAACAAAGGTCACATAGCTTTCAAATTATGGCCAAGATCAGGTTGAAGGTTAACGTGTGACGGACGGGCAACGACGGCGGATGACGGCAGACAACGGACAAAGTGATCCATAAGTGGCTGCCATGCTACGCAGGCAACACAAAAAAAAGGCATTTTTTTTCTACAATACTAACCAGTTTGTCGTGGAAAAATGTGAACCAACAACCCGACCACTCTTCACCGAATATAGAAAAATCAAGAGCTGTCGGAAAAAACAGCATTGCTCGACTATTCGGAGTCAATTTTAAACAGGGCCACCGCCGCTTGCTGTTTACCCAACTCCTGCCATTTCATTTTCCCGAAGTCGATGCATAATTGTGGAGGATAGGTGGTAGTGAGGAGAAGAAACAGAAGAAAAAAACCATGTTTAATAAAGGTGTGATGGATGTATGTGTGGGAGGGGGCGGGGGCGGTTGTTATTAAACAGGAACATAAAATAAAATTTATTGAAATGTACAAACATGTAAACAAATTGTAACCTCATATTTTATGTCAAAAAAGGGCCATAATTTTGCTAAAATGGAATTAAGAGTTACGGAAAATATTTCTCTGGGTGTCGATAATTTTTCTAGTACGAATGTATTATATTCAAATTCCGTTATATTAGTTATATTCAGTAATTGCAGAATTTCAGTGAGAATTGGCACACAGATTCTATTTTTATGCTTTCTGTATAAAAGACATTTCTAATTAATAAGGAAATTAACACGCCAAATAACGGCAAAATTACACTATAAAACCGTTTATCAAAACTCTGTCCAGGTCATATAATAATGTATATGTGCCAATTAAACGTATAAGTTTATTCACGGATTCTTTAAATACCCGTGGTTGGCTTGGCTGATTAAAACCGTTTATATTATACACTTCTCAAAATGTGTATATATCTATATACCTCGACGTCAATCCATAATATCCATATTACTTTTTATTATATTGATGGTAATTTCTCATGTATTTATTTTTAGGCAGTGGTGGGGGAGGGAGGGGATGTGTGTGTGTGGTGGGGGTGGGGGAGGGGGGGTTGGGGGAGAGGGGAACAACTTCGACGTAAATGCATTGAACTGGGCCCCATTTTAACTTCGTTAGTGATTGTTTATAAAACATGTTTGATCTGAACTCGATAACTTGGGTATATTATTGTAGTTAATTTATAAATATTAATTAATATTGGGGTTATAATCCTATCGTCGTTAAACAGTTCACTCGGACAGATCTTGAGGCATAAAAGTAAACATTAAATATAAAACTGAAACACATTATAATGGTCTTATTAGTATTTAGATTGTCTTCTACAATTTTATTAGATCGCCGCTAGTTCCTTTATATAAGAGAAGGTGTAACAGTCGAACAGGAAATATAGCATTCACAGAACACAGTCAACCAAAAACACGCATTACAAAACAAACAACAATTACAAGGAAAAAACAAAGTGACACCACACCACAAAAGAAATGAAATAAACATGTTGACAACGGTGCTGCCGCCTTGGAACGGTCCGTTGCAAAACGGCCGCTGGGGGTTTAAACCAGGTTCTAGCGTGCACCAAATCTCACTCTTACCTTACTCAAACGTATGCAACGTATGCAAACACAACGCAGCATCTAATTGTTTAATAGTACTTGAATAAAAACAAACACCATTTTATTTAAAATAGAAGCACCAATTTATTTAACAACATCTAATACGATTAGTTTACAGTATACAATATATATTGGCATCATATATTAAATCATACAATACGTCGTATATAGCTATTTCTTTATTTGTCAACAAGTTATGTGACTTAAATGGCAGTTCTTGGATCTGGATCAAATTAGCCTCTCGATTTAATAATCCAGTATTAATTTGACTTTAAATCTGCTTGCATTTATTTAAATACAATTTTGAGTTTTCAAATTGTCTTCGTTATTCTACCATATGTTTGAATATACTATTGGTGAAGTTAGTCAACAGTTAGTAATATGCAAAAATAATTTCTTTATATATTTCTTATAATAAATATTAATGATTGAACAAATGCAGTTTATGTAGAAAAACTAACGTGACACCGCGATTTTTTTTAAAAACTCAAGATATCCGAGTGTCCTTTTGACACACGCCGGGGTAACATTACATCGAGAAAAACATATGTCAGTCAATGTGTTTTGTACGACGTTCCACTTAGATCAAATAACATACCTTAGTTAACAATTCATTCTTACTTTTCTTTAGGAAATTAACCCGCCAAACAACAGCAAAATTACACTACATAACCGTTGATCAAAACTTTATCCATGTGTTCAGGTCATATAATAATGTATATGTGCCGATTAAATGCTTAGATTTATACGGGTTCTTAAAATACCCGTGATTGAATATGCATAAAATGGATTATGAGTTGGTAACTCTTAATTCGACGTTCAAGTTTTGGGGTTTTGCCTGGCTGGTTAAAGCCGTTTATATCGTGTCTATTAGAGTTTGGATTCTCAAAATGAGTAAGTTTTATATATTCCTTGTCGTCAGCAGGTTTAGAAAATGTAGGAATATCTGCTTTAAATATCTATTTTTATACGTATATGTCAATGCACAATTTTTTTCCTTAACGAACCCCCTTTTCCTGATATCGGTACTATTCGTGTGTTCACGTACTCGTCAAGAACATTCTCCGACACAAGATCAAAGTTTTCTAAAGACACAGTTACCTCCCCTATATTGCTATATGTCTTCAGTAGTCGTTCTTTCGCCATGATCTTTATCCGGAGACACATCTGGTGCATCTCGGGAAGGGAAATTCCCTTAAAGAATAGCACACTCTCGTATAATGGCTTGTTGGAACCTTTCACGAGTTTCGTTACCTGCCTTTGTATTTTGCTCGGCATCAGGCATACCTCCACATATGAGTGAACATCACTCCCCGGTTTTTCGCCTTTGAACAGGTTGGACGCCTGTATCAGAGTGACCTTTAACCGCTCAGTAATGATAAGGTACTGGAATTTGAAATGCACGTGTTCGTCGTTTTCAGAGAAACCGTCTTCCTGTTCAATTGTTTTCAGCTCTGTTTTAGTAACATCCCTTATCGCATTAATCGGCAAAGGCAAATTACCTTCCTTATTCAGTAAATTTCTTGCTGACTCGCAAAACGATTGCGTTTTTCGCTTTGGTAGAACTGGACTTACGTCAATGTTTGTTAACTCCACCCACAGGTTAACTCTGCTTTCATTAAACTGATATATCATCTCATTTTTTGGAATATCGGCATCGCTATTTGAAGAACTTGAAGACGTGGTCTTTTTGTCTATGACGGCATCTGTGCTACAATCATTCCCTATAATACTGTCCTCCGTGGAATATCTAGCTGACGAAAGCTTCGACATTTGTACATTAACGTTTACAGAATTGTTAGAAGCAATTCGCATAGTCTCAATAGATTTACTGAAACGTGACAAAACACTACATGTGGAGCCTTCCCCAAGTTTGAAATCAAGACTCATTGGTGGGCACAGAAATTGTGAATTTGTTTCCATCAAACTCCCTACAGTAGCGTGTCTTGACCTTCCTGGAGCTCCTGCGTTCTGAAATTGCGAGATATCTTTCATCGATTTCGATACAGTCGCGAGTTCTTGCCAACTTAAACAAAATAAAGACGAACGCGAAGCGCCTTTGTACTCCATGGTGTTGGTGTTTCCGCGAGAACACTTCACCTGCGTTTAGTACTTGATGTGGTAGAATATTTTCACTAAAACCGAGGTTTTAAACGAACAGAATTTAAAATGTCATTCAAGAAAATGAGCTAGACTGCTAACAAATAGACGCTGTTGATCTGGTCAAGTTTTTGTCCGTCGAAAATGTTATTGTAAAGTCACAGTGCTGTTTCAATATAATAATAACAATAATATAGAATATTTCAGAATCCTTTCCAACGACATTCCTGGGTCTAACAAGCGATTTGTGCGAAACACGCAGTGAATCTTTCTTTTATAACTCAAGTGAAAGGTCATAACGAGAAAGAAAATTAGCAAGCAGTCATTCTCATTAGCGAATCTTCAGCAAACTGATTCCTCAGCTGATTGGACAATACTGTGTGTAAGATGCGTATAGACCTTTTATTTTATGAAAAAAGTTTAAAATGAGAAAACGATGAGACGAGTTAATGAAACTAACCCGCCAAATAACGACAAATTAACATCACAACAAGTATGATAATGGACCCTTGGAAACGGCCGAGCACGACACATACGAAATATTGCAGTCACGGTTTGATTGAAACTGTTCATGAGCGGTAGTGTATTATTCTAGCTACCGCTCACGCCCTCTAGCCCCGGGTTGAGAAGAACTCAATATTCATAAAATCAATAGTACACAATTTAAACCATCCCGAAGATGGCATGCATACGGCGGTGGACATGGAGTCATATGCAAACCATTTATCAAACCTTTATCCAGGTGTTCAGGTCATATGTTAATGTATGTGTGCCGATTAAACGTATACGTTTATGAACATGTTCTTTAATACTCGTGATTGAATATGCGTAAATGAATTACGAGTTGGTAACTCTTAATTCGAGCTCCAGATTTGGCGTTTGGTCTGGCTAGTTAAAGCCTTTTTATATTGTGTCTACTTGGTTTGGATTCTCAAAATATGCAAGTTAAATGTATGCCTCATCGTCAGTAGGTGTAGAAACAGTGTACATAGTTTGTAAAAGTTGGCTGTTGTTGACGGGATAGCTACTTTATATATCTTGTATTTCAGGTAGGAAACCATGTGAAAATGCATGGCCCTTACCAAGTATCCATAACTATATTCCCTTCGGACGCACACATTACAGTGCTGACACCTTTATACAGGAATGTTGTATCCATTTTTGATTTGTACAAACGTACGATTATGCCAATTTGAAACGAGTAAAGGATCCATGGAAATAACCAAAGAAAGTAGATATAAAAGTCAACAGGAAATGCAGCATTCAAGGACTATATTCAATCAAAAAAACACAGAAACAAACAATAATTACAACGATGAATAAAAGGCAAGGTATGACATCACAAACATAAAAGGGTTGACAATAGGGCCGCCGCCTTGTAACGGTCAGTGGCGAAAAACGAACAAAAATATCCCCGCCAGGTTGTATTCTCTAACAAACAAGGCAGCATTAATAGGCAATATAAGTATACCACATACATAATCATGTATGTATGAAACGGTAAGACAAGAAAAAATTAAGACAACCATCAAACGCTACCGTCCTTTGAGAATTATTCACAGATCACGTCATTCACGCCAACTTCTGACCACTCATAAACCACGTCATGCACGCCCACTTCTGACCTCTCACAAGCAACGTCATTCGACGGACATCTAATTAAATCTGACTGATCACCATTCCCTTCCTCTGTTTTTCCACTTCCAGCCCACTATCGACTACATACAGAAAGGCGTTAATAATGATATGACGCAAACCCCTTCTTAAATTTTCCATGACTGTATCACACATCGGCAATACAATATAAAAAACGGATACGCCGTGAGGAGGAATTCTGTATTCCATCCTTTAATTAAGCAGTATTCCAAATATTCCTGATGGGTGCCTCGTATTCCGCCTTTCTCCCTCACCCTGGTGTTCCATATTTCAGTGGTGGGGATGATATACTTCTGGCGTAAGTCAGTCATTTGCCAACTTAGCGAGGTCAAAGTCGTCGACAATCTGAATGCCAATCAAGAGGATGAAGGAACTCCTTGAAGACTTGGGCGTTAAGACACTTCTATATTAACCCCTTCGATGAGTACTCCAAGTGCTAGGGAACTGGCACCATATATTCTCTAAGGGATCCGCTGATATTAGATGTACTCATCTACTGGTACACAAAATCCATCTAGAGGGCACGAGGGCACCACTCCTTTCAAGAAATCCCACCAGCTATGTACGAAGAATTGAGGCAACACATCAGGGAAATGCTCGATGCCGGTGTCATAAGAGAATCTGAGTCAACATAGTCCAGTAAAGTAGTCCTTATCCGAAAAAAAGAATGGATCTCTCAGATTCTGCATAGACTGGCGCCAACTGAACTCGAAAACGCGCAATGATGCCTACATGTTGCCCCGTTATGACAATACCGTCGAATCCCTTGGCGATTAGAAGTACTTTTCGAAGCTCGGTCTTCGATCCGGCTACTGGATCAGCATGGATGAGGAAGATAAGCAGAAGACCGCTTTTTCAGTACGAAATCTGGGATTCTAGGAGTTGATATCCTTATTTTCTCAAACATTTGACGAGCCTATACAGCTCCTAGAAGCAACTTGGGCTGAAACTCAACCATTCAAATGTGAACTAGTCATGTCATCCGTCATCTATCTTGGACACCAAATTGTTTATTATGGAATTCACACATACCCAGGAAAAACATCCGCACTTAAAGATTGACCAGCACCTACTATCAATGTCATGGCTGTCTCCGGCTATTACTGTCGTTTTGTGGAAGGCTAGATATAATAGCAGACCGACTTAAACGCCTTGTTACAGGGTCACTGCAGAAAAAAAAAGTCGGATCCAAGACAAAGTAGAAAGAAATATAAAAAAATTGGACAGGGAATGTAGCATTCAAGGAGGACAGTCAACCACAGAAGCCTGTTGTACCATGTTAGGGAAAATGTCGAGCAGAGAGCCTTCAAACTCACTTTCCCGCTAGACTGGCAGATGTCCAACTTGACCCGGTTTTGAGGTCCATACGATTGTACTCGGCTGATTCTGTATCTTCAGACCATATACTTGCAGAATCGTAATAATGTCACCCTGTCTGTCACCACTGAGCAATTCTTTTTTTTGCATTTCCTTTTTTTTTGGCATTTTTAATTTTTCACTTTGTTATGTATATTTGTATTTAACGATGCGGTATTCATGGAATGGTCAAAATAATACCCCAATTAGGCTTTTCATCCATTTATACATAGCATTTTAATTACGTTGATTTTGTTGGGCCACTATAATTTCAATTGGGATATGACCTAGTGAGACCTTTGAAATCGGTCGGATCATATCCCGATTGAAAGTATGGTCATATCCCGATTGAAAGTATGGTGGTCCGGCAAAATCATCATATGATGCAATTTATATCTAGCTGAAGCCTATTTGGGGTATGTGAGTGAGTATTTCCAAAAAAAAACTGCAGGGTACATACTAGACTAGCGTCATATAGAAAACCAATACCTAGCGAGATCCGTTGAAATCGGTCCGATTATATCCCGATTGAAAGTATGGTCGCCCAGAAACGTCATCATATAATGCAATATATCTGGCTGAAAGCCTAATTGAGGTTTGTCGGATGGGTATTTCCAACAAACCTGCTGAGTAGGCACTATACTAGCGTCATATAGAATACCAATAACTAGCGAGATCCATTGAAATCGGTCCAATTATATGAAAGTATGGTGACCCAGCAAACTCCTCATGTAATGCAATATATATCTGGCTGAAAAGCCTAATTGGGTTTTGTGGATTGGGGGTATTTTCAACAAACCTACGGGGTACACACTATACTAGCGCCATATAGAATACCAGTAACTAGATCCGTTAAAATCGGTCCGATTATATTCCGATTGAAAGTATGGTGGCCCGGCAAAATCATCATATACTAGTAATGCTATACATAACTGGCTAACAGGCCAACTTGGGGTATATGGGATGGGTATTTCCAACAAACCTGCGGGGTACATACTATACCAGCGTCATATTTCGTTATATGGGTTATATTCAATAATTGCAGAATTTCAGTGAGAATTGACACAAAGATTCTTTTTTGATTCTTTTTTATAAAAGCCACTTCTAATTATTAAAGAAATTAACACGCCAAATAACGGCAAAATTACACTATAAAATCGTTGATCAAAACTCTGTCCAGGTCATATAAGAATGTATATGTGCCAATTAAACGTATAGGTTTATTCACGGGTTCTTTAAATACTCGTGGTTGTCCTGGCTGATTAAAAATGAGATATAGGGTCCTATAGAAACCACAGCGTTCGAGCGCAAAGGCACCGTAGGTCCGCACTGTACTGCAAACAAGGACTTGAAAATACAATGAAAGAGACAAAAAACATCAGAAAGGGTGGTGAAGACAAGGTTACCGACTTGGAACGGTCAGTAGGCAATAAGGCCCACTGGTTAGCTTGAATCGATTTTATATGCGCACAATCCTCGCTATTATCCTGTCTTCAGCGCCCAAATAGACAAGACAGTGTAAACAAAACTACATCCCATCAAAAGGAATTCTCTAACAATAAAGTCCACATCCTGAGAAACTAACTAAAGAAACACATACAAAATAATAAAACATCTCAGGATGTATCCAGAATCGTACTGAACAACCATAGTAGTTGCAGCTAAAGAGAAAACCAATCTAGGGTACGACCAGAAAACCCGAGGGACGAAAGCTAATGCACCCACCTCACTTAGTTGGGATTTCAGTAGGTACAATCATAGAGTCCCAAGAGGTAGTCCAGTCATCGCACAAGTGAAAAGTGAAGCGTAATGACTGACTGTAAAAACCGTTTATATTGTGTCTATAGAGTTTGTATTCTCAAAATGTGTATATATATATACCACGACGTCAGTAGGTTTAGAAATGGTGTACCTCTGTACTAACAGTTGCCTAAATTAGAATTGTCAACATATAATACTTTCTACAACAAAATCAATCCATTTATCAATATTACTTTTTATTATCTCGATGGTAATTTGTCATGTATTTATTTTTCGGTGTGTGGGGTGGAGAGGGTGGTGGGAGGGGGCGTGTGTGTGGGGTGGAGATGGTGGCGGGAGGAGTGGGGCGGGGGTGGGGGAGGTAAAATTCAAAACAATCTTAAAGGCACTAGCGGCGATCAGGAATAGCGAACGGTGTCAATCCAAAAACAACTGAAACCTATCATAATATGCTTCAGTGCATTGAATTGGGGCCCATTTTAACTTCTTCAGTTATTGTTTATAATACATGTTTGATATGGAAAACTCGATGACTTGGGTATATTATTGTGGTTAATTTAATATTGGGGTTATAATCCTATCGCTTGTTTAAACATTTCACTCGGATAGATCATGGGGCATAGTAAGTTCATATAAACATTAAATATAAAACTGAAACACATAATAATGGTTTTATTAGTATTTGGATTGTCATCTACAATTTGATAAGATCGCCTCTAGTTCCTTTATATAAGAGAAGGTGTAAAAGTCGAACAGGAAATGTAGCATTCACAGAACACAGTTAACCAAAAACACGCATTACAAACAACAATTACAAGGAAAAAACAAAGTGACACCACAACACAAAAGAAATGAAATAAACATGTTGACAACGGTGCTGCCGCCTTGGAACGGTCAGTTGCAAACGGCCTCTGGGGGTTTAACCCAGGTTCTAGCGTGCACCAAATCTCACTCTTACCTTACTCAAACGTATGCAACGTATGCAAACACAACGCAGCATCTAAATGTTTAATAGTACTTGAATAAAAACAAACACCATTTTATTTAAAATAAAAGCACCATTTTATTTAACAACATTTAATACGATTAGTTTACAGTATACAATATATATTGGCATCATATATTAAATCATACAATACGTCGTATATAGCTATTTCTTTATTTGTCAACAAGTTATGTGACAAATGGCAGTTCTTGGATCTGGATCAAATTATCTGCTCGCATATATTTAAATACAATTTTGAGTTTTCAAATTGTCTTCGTTATTCTACCATATATTTTAATATATTATTGGTGAAGTTAGTCAACAGTTAGTAATATGCAAAAATGATTTCTTGATATATTTCTTATAATAAATATTAATGATTGAACAAATGCAATTTATGTAGAAAAACTAACGGGACACCGCGATTTTTTTTAAAAACTCAAGATATCCGAGTGTCCATTTAATACGCCGGGGTAACATTACATCGAGAAAAAAAAGATGTCAGTCAATGTGTTTTGTACAACGTTCCACTTAGATCAAATAAAATACCTTAGTTAACAATTCATTCTTATTTTTCTTTAGGAAATTAACCCGCCAAATAACAGCAAAATTACACTACTCAACCGTTTATCAAAACTTTATCCGTGTGTTCAGGTCATATAATAATGTATATGTGCCGATTAAATGCTTATGTTTATACAGGTTCTTAAAATACCCGTGATTGAATATGCATAAAATGAATTATGAGTTGGTAACCCTTAATTCGACGTTCGAGTTTTGGGGTTTTGCCTGGCTGGTTAAAGCCGTTTATATCGTGTCTATTAGAGTTTGGATTCTCAAAATGAGTAAGTTTTATATATTCCTTGTCGTCAGCAGGTTTAGAAAATGTAGGAATATCTGCTTTAAATATCTATTTTTATACGTATATGTCAATGCACAATTCTTTTCCTAAACGAACCCCCTTTTCCTGATATCGGTACTATTCGTGTGTTCACGTACTCGTCAAGAACATTCTCCGACACAAGATCAAAGTTTTCTAAAGACACAGTTACCTCCCCTATATTGCTATATGTCTTCAGTAGTCGTTCTTTTGCCATGATCTTTATCCGGAGACACATCTGGTGCATCTCGGGAAGAGAAATTCCCTTAAAGAATAGCACACTCTCGTATAATGGCTTGTTGGAACCTTTCACGACTTGCGTTACCTGCCTTTGTATTTTGCCCGGCATCAGGCATACCTCCACATATGAGTTAACATCACTCCCCGGTTTTTCGCCTTTGAACAGGTTGGACGCCTGTATCAGAGTGACCTTTAACCTCTCGGTAATGATAAGGTACTGGAATTTGAAATGCACGTGTTCGTCGTTTTCAGAGAAACCATCTTCCTGTTCAATTGTTTTCAGCTCTGTTTTAGTCACATCCCTTATCGCATTAATCGGCAAAGGCAAATTACCTTCCTTATTCAGTAAATATCTTGCTGACTCGCAAAACGAATGCGTTTTTCGCTGTGGTAGAACTGGACTTACGTCAATGTTTGTTAACTCCACCCACAGGTTAACTCTGCTTTCATTAAACTGATATATAATCTCATTTTTTGGAATATCGGCATCGCTATTTGAAGAACTTGAAGACGTGTTCTTTTTGTCTATGACGGCATCTGTGCTACAATCATTCCCTTTAATACTGTCCTCCGTGGAATATCTAGCTGACGAAAGCTTCGACATTTGTACATTAACGTTTACAGAATTGTTAGAAGCAATTCGCATAGTCTCAATAGATTTACTGAAACGTGACAAAACACTACATGTGGAGCCTTCCCCAAGTTTGAAATCAAGACTCCTTGGTGGGCACAGAAATTGTGAATTTGTTTCCATCAAACTCCCTACAGTAGCGTGTCTTGACCTTCCTGGAGCTCCTGCGTTCTGAAATTGCGAGATATCTTTCATCGATTTCGATACAGTCACGAGTTCTTGCCAACTTAAACAAAATAAAGACGAACGCGAAGCGCCTTTGTACTCCATGGTGTTGGTGTTTCCGCGAGAACACTTCACCTGCGTTTAGTACTTGATGTGGTAGAATATTTTCACTAAAACCGAGGTTTTAAACGAACAGAATTTAAAATGTCATTCAAGAAAATGAGCTAGAATGCTAGCAAATAGACGCTGTTGATCTGGTCAAGTTTTTGTCCGTCGAAAATGTTATTGTAAAGTCACAGTGCTGTTGCAATATAATAATAACAATAATATAGAATATTTCAGAATCCTTTCCAACGACATTCCTGGCTCTAACAAGCGATTTGTGCAAAACACGCAGTGAATCTTTCTTTTATAACTCAAGTGAAAGGTCATAACGAGAAAGAAAATTAGCAAGCAGTCATTCTTATTAGCGAATCTTCAGCAAACTGATTCCTCAGCTGATTGGACGATACTGTGTGTAAGATGCGTATAGACCTTTTATTTTATGAAAAAAGTTTAAAATGAGAAAACGATGAGACGAGTTAATGAAACTAACCCGCCAAATAACGACAAATTAACATCACAAAAAGTATGATAATGGACCCTTGGAAACGGCCGAGCACGACACATACGAAATATTGCAGTCACGGTTTGATTGAAACTGTTCATGAGCGGTAGTGTATTATGCTAGCTACCGCTCACGCCCTATAGCCCCGGGTTGAAAAAAACTCAATATTCATAAAATCAATAGTACACAATATAAACTATCCCAAAGATGGCATGCATACGGCGGTGGACATGGAGTCATATGCAAACCATTTATCAAACCTTTATCCAGGTGTTCAGGTCATATGTTGATGTATGTGTCCCGATTAAACGTATACGTTTATGAACATGTTCTTTAAATACTCGTGATTGAATATGCGTAAATGAATTACGAGTTGGTAACTCTTAATTCAAGCTCCAGATTTGGCGTTTGGTCTGGCTAGTTAAAGCCGTTTATATTGTGTCTACTTGGTTTGGATTCTCAAAATATGCAAGTTAAATGTATGCCTCATCGTCAGTAGGTGTAGAAACAGTGTACATAGTTTGTAAAAGTTGGCTGTTGTTGACGGGATAGCTACTTTATATATCTTGTATTTCAGGTAGGAAACCATGTGAAAATGCATGGCCCTTACCAAGTATCCATAACTATATTCCCTTCGGACGCACACATTACAGTGCTGACACCTTTATACAGGAATGTTGTATCCATTTTTGATTTGTACAAACGTACGATTATGCCAATTGGAAACGAGTAAAGGATCCGTGGAAATAACCAAAGAAAGTAGATATAAAAGTCAACAGGAAATGTAGCATTCAAGGACTATATTCAATCAAAAAAAAACAGAAACAAACAATAATTACAACGATGAATAAAAGGCAAGGTATGACATCACAAACATAAAAGGGTTGACAATAGGGCTACCGCCTTGTAACGGTCAGTGGCGAAAAACGAATAAAAATATCCCCGCCAGGTTGTATTCTCTAACAAACAAGGCAGCATTAATAGGCAATATAAGTATACCACATACATAATCATGTATGTATGAAACGGTAAGACAAGAAAAAAATTAAGACAACCATCAAACGCTACCGTCCTTTGAGAATTATTCACAGATCACGTCATTCACGCCAACTTCTGACCACTCATAAACCCACGTCATGCACGCCCACTTCTGACCTCTCACAAGCAACGTCATTCGACGGACATCTAATTAAATCTGACTGATCACCATTCCCTTCCTCTGTTTTTCCACTTCCAGCCCACTATCGACCACATACAGAAAGGCGTTAATAATGATATGACGCAAGCCCCTTCTTAAATTTTCCATGACTGTATCACACATCGGCAATACAATATAAAAACGAATACGCCGTCAGGAGGAATTCCGTATTCCATCCTTTAATTAGGTGGTATTTCAACTGTTTCTTACGGGTATCTATTATTCCGCCTTCCTCCACGCACCATGGTGTTCCATATTTCAGTGTGGGGATGATGTCCTTATGGCGTAGTCAGCCATTTGCCAACTTAGCGAGGTCAAAGTCGTCGACAATCTGAATGCCCGTCAACAAGATGAAGGAACCCCTTGAAGACTTGGGCGTTAAGACACTTCTACATTAACCCCTGAACAACTTCGACGAGTACTCCAAGTGCTAGGGAACTGGCACCATATATTCCCTAAGAGATCCGCTGATATTAGCCGTACCCATCTTCTGGAACACAAAATCCATTTAGAGGCACCACTCTTTTCAAGATCCCATACAGACAAATCCCACCAACAATCGTCCTTTGAGAATTAATCACAGACCACGTCATTCACGCCCACTTCTGACCACTCATAAACCACGTCATGCACGCCCACTTCTGACCTCTCACAAGCAACGTCATTCGACGGACATCTAATTAAATCTGACTGATCATCATTCCCTTCCTCTGTTTTTCCACTTCCAGCCCACTATCGACCACATACAGAAAGGCGTTAATA
>JAWPHD010023493.1:0-21955 GCA_037043455.1 Cyrtodaria siliqua | reverse complement strand
GTAAACTAAAACGATATCTAACCGATGTGTAGCCGACAAGATATCGGTCCAACTTGAAGCCAATGGGCACGCCGATCTCAGGCCGATATCGTTTGCGATACTGGTCCTATATAAAATAAAATATGGGGCCGATGAAGGATAGATATAGGATTGCTGGCTGGGTCCTCACCCCCTAGATTTGTTCATTTCAAAATACCAACCCCCACCCACCCACACACACACACACCGAACGACCCACAAAACACACACCTGTGTGTACTACGGTGTGGTATTCCAGTGTGTCAGCACTATAGACTGTAGATAGATACATTACACTAAACACAATCATAAGTCCAGATTCTATTGTGCCCATACCGGTGGGTGTCCTATCGTTTAAAATATGGTGGATGGTCTGGTTCTCATTTATTTGACTCAGATAGTGATATCTGTGGTATGATAAAAATGACCTCATTATAGAATTTAAAAACCGAAATTGTTTGTATTTGTTTTATGACATAATTATAGACCAGTGGTACGATTCACCGGAACACAACAGACCAGAACAGAGATGAAACACCGGGATGTACTGGAACTGCCTTTTCAGTGAAAAGCAAAAATGAGATTTACACTACAGAAGGGCTGCACACTGAACATCTTCAAGAAAAGAGTCATCTATCCTTTGTTTATATTTAAATGGTTGTCTGTGACTGATAGTTGCATTATTCTGTCAGGCATTTACAACCAGCATTGGATGGTGACACTAGCATCTTTTAGGAGTGGCCCATTGGGTCAGTCACACACAGATTGGATTTCTTCAAACCCATACACTGAAGTGAATGCAACTTGCCATCTTGTACAGACGGTTCTTATTCAAGGTAAGATCAGGACAGATGGACTGTGGTGTTAAAATTGAAACAATTATCCCTATCTCTCATCTATTTGTGAATCATATTTAGTGTTATCGGCTAAATACACAGGTCACAGTTTGCATATATTTAGTAATAAATAATAACATAGAAAATATCAACATTTCTGGCAAAAAGAAAAAAAAATGTAAAAAAGCAATTGGAACAATGTATGTATATGTATAAAGTTAACAATCTTTCAGTTTAGTTATATCACGACAGTGTATACTTGAAGCAGTGAGGTAAATGCTGAATTTGGCAGTTTAGTTTTTTTCAAGCTAGTCTAAAACTTTTTTATCTAAAATTATACTGAGTTGCAAAAGAATTAAGTGTATACAGCCCAGTTGTGAAAGAAAGTGTGCAATGAGTTTTTTTTAATGATTTATTCATTCTTCTTATTATTACTGAGGCCCCCAGGAGGATGGAAGGGGTACATCTTCCTTTGTTCCCTGAAAATATGAGTCGGTGTTCCCCACAACTATTTTGCTTTGTTCCCCAAAATTATTTGTCCAATGTTCCTCTGTTCTCTAAAAGTATTTTTAATGTTTAAAAGATTTGCTAATGTTCCCCAAAATTCATTCTGGCCTACAGTACACTGTCATCACAAAAATATTGTTTGAAATGTTAACTGTTTGTGATTTTTTTTTTAATATTAAAACTAGATGTTAGAATTTTATTTCCTGTAAAGTCATGTACCATTGTTCCCTAACCTAAAAATATGTGTCAATGTTCTCTTTTCCCCTGAAAATAACAGCCATTGTTAATAGCCATTGTTCCCTTGTTCACCAAATATAAATGGCCATTTCCCCCAAAACCCCTGAGAGGACCTCATTATTGTGTTGCTTTCAATTGTATTGTTCTTTCACCTCTTTCATTGAGTTTTATCTGTTTAAAATTTACTTTCACATTTTCTGTGCTCGCCTCAAGGTTTTACCTTAGTTCATATTAAGCAAATTGCTCTAAAAAACGAAAAGAGTCAAGAGAACATATTTCAATAAACAGTAAGAGACGGAAATTAGTATTACCTGAAATGTCTCCCGAAAAAAAGTGACGACGAAATAATTAAAATTGATCATGCAAATAATAGTTTCGCGCAAATAAATGATTGAATGTTAAAATAAGTTAATTCTAAACATGAAATTACAAATGTTGATTGATTAAATGATAAGCATATGGCTTCCGTTAATTAAATATAATTTTGAAAAAAAAATAATCTTGATTTAAATGGCCTGTAAGATATAACTAATACTTCGTTCTGTTTGATGATCAAAACAAATGGAACATTCAGATTGTATTATTTAAACGACACGCAGCACCAGCTTGCCAACTTCATTTTAACTGACCAAAGCATAGGATTATGAGTTTTAAATCAATTTCAGACAGATACACATTTAGAAGATTTCAGTTTATTCACGATTGCGAATGTAGTAGAGTTTTGTCACTCTCCATTTCCTTTAATTTTTGAAATATTTATAATGTATCTCATTCTGCAATGCGTCCTCATCAATTGACGGTCTGGAAACTGGACATAAAACACATTATTGATCATATCTTAACTCTGTGTCTCGTTTTCTTAACTATCTATCTATAGTATACTGTTTCTGATGACGTGCAGGAAAAACGCTTCACCTGAAATTTCTACGGTTTTGTTACACGAAATATGGGTGTTGGAAATGAAGCAATAAAATACTTTATGAAATAAAACAATACATTCTCAATTATTAAAGCATTGTTAGCCGTTAAATATCTGTGTATAACTGAACTGGGAATTGCCGAAAACTGTCAAATTATTGAGAAAAAGTGCCAATATTCAAGACTTAATTAAACTACTTTTTCCTTTTTTCCCATAATGTTTTTAATGATTATGAAAAAAATGAATTCATAAATAAGGTATATAGATCATTAAAACATTCAGAAACATCAACACACCCATCACATTTGACATCCCTTTTCAACCGGGTTTTAACCGGGAAGTAACCGGGTAATCGATCGGGAATAGTATCACCCATAACATAGTGTAGTTACCTCCCTTAGTATACATTTCGCCATTTACGCATTGATCTTGCCGACCTGCTGCTGTTTGTTATCTGATTTTCAATCAGAGACAGTTGATAATAGATGGAACTTTTGGAGAATTTAAATTTGAAAATTGATCGGTTCAAACTATTAACGCATACAATGAACGACAAGGTATGAACGTTTTGTTGATTGTTCGCTGTAATAATATTGTATTAGGTACCGCAAACGATCCTGCGCTTGCGCAGTTTGTATCTGTCATAATGTAAACTAAACCAGTTTCAAACTCGTTTTACTGCCATAAAATGTTGTTAATTCATTATTTTTATGAAAGTTTCACAAAGAAAAAAGATTGAATTTAAACATTATTTAAAAATAAAACTAAAAATGTTTTGTCTGTGACGTTAAATAATTAAATGAAATCGACCAATTTATGCTGAACACCAAAATGGCGCGCCTTTGACTTTGTGTATTCCACAACACAGGTGCTCTTTGAAAGTTAATTATTCATAACCAATCAAGTTACAAGTAACAAATTTTGTGCGTAAAAGTAAGTTCAAAGGTCATAATTTATGGTTCTAAATTCTTTTTGTGGAAAAGTCCAGGATTACTGAAGATTTCATTGGATAGAAAATACACTATTTTAAGAGCTGAATAACTTCACTTGTGATCATTATCGAAGAAAATCACACATACCCACATGTCAAGCTATCTTTAGGCTACCAATCAAAAACATTTATGATGTCACCAATAGGAGCGCAAATGAGCGCAAGAGACACAAACAACCCAACCATAACTGGTTTTTGTGTAGATTTAAATAGCACACAGTACACCGCTGTGTAAGTTGACGCGACTACTGAGGTGTATTTATCGACGTTTATATGTATAAAATATGACAGACAATATTTTGATAGGTCTCAAGTTTAAACTCTTATAACTTCATTATTTGTTGGCGGATTTTGATGATTTAAACACCAAAATATTTGTCATACATTGTAGAACAAAACTGTTTGTTTTATATTTAAATTTTATTTATTTTTAAATTTTGCCTGTTTTACCTAACAACAAATGACTGTTAGATGCATCTCTTCGCTTAGTCTCATTTATTTGACGCCTGGGGGTGATTTGTTTTACATACGGACGTTTACAGGTGCATCCCGTGGCAAGACGGCTCATATCAAAATTCGGACCTCGCCGTTCAAATTCAGTGATTTTGTTACCTGCGAGTCGTGCTTCTAGGACTCATAATATTTGCTTGAAACATATGCGAATCTACAGAACGCATAGAAATCGGACAAGATTTCTCTGAAACAGATAAGGTCCTCATTGGTCATTAAAAATATGAAAATATCAATATTAAAGGCCACCCAAGTTGAGGAAAGATTTAAGTACTGTCAAAAAAAATAATGTGAATCACAATGGGACTCAACGATTTTCAAAAGGACTCATAACTCCTGAAAGCAATGAGTCCCAGGACTCAGAATAACACAACTGTAAACAAATCACTGATAATAATAGACTTTATTTACAGAGGGTAATACACATTTAGTTACAAAACTAATTTTCCATGTGGCCCTCTTATTATTTACACATTTACAATACTTATTGGCAAATTGGTTAAACATAATGAATAAGAGAATAAGATATCAGCAGCCAGCCTTACACACCCTTGTATACGCAGCCACCTCCCATTCAGCTTCTGTCCACACCCTTGCCAAAAATATAGGCTTCTGGCGACTATTTGCTGCAACTCTGCGGCAAACATTGCTGCAAAGCTGCGGCGAACAAGTTTGCGGCGATGTTGCGGTACACTTTTATCATGCAAATGAGGTCTGCGGCAAAGTTGCAGCGAACAAATATGCAAATGAGGTTCTGGTGATGTTCCGGCGATGTTCACCGCAACTTTGCCGCAGACCTCATTTGCATGGTAAAAGTGTGCGGCAACTTTGCAGCAAACTTCATTTGCATAACGCTTTTAGCTGTAATCTTCTGGCGATGTTCGCTGCAACTTTGCAGCAAACTTCGTTTGCATAAAATGTTTTTCTGCACTGTTCTGGCGATGCTTGTGGTGATGTTCACTGCAAAGTTGCGGCAATGTTCGCCAACACAGCGCGGCAAAGTTTTACAAAATAAATAATGGACTGAAATTATGAAATGGAACAATAGTGCGCTGTTTTAAAAAAACATATTTAGATCAAAAACGTGATTTTTTTTCACTATTTAACATGGACTGCACCAAATTTAAATAAATGGGAACGATTTAAATAAATCGACACTAAATAAATGCTCTCGATTTAAAGTATATCCTTACGATTTGTTATGGGGGTGTTGCGGGTGTCCGACCAAAGTTGACGTTTCAAAATGTCTCGTAAGGATCCCATGCCTAGTTAGGAAATTCCTCACGGGTGTAAGTCTCACGCCCAGTGTTTTACGTGTCCTCATGGAGATGTCGACCGCTGTCATTTCTGATTTACTCACATTTTATGGAGATGTCGACCGCTGTCATTTCTGCATTACTCTCATTTTATGGAGATGTTGACCGCTGTCATTTCTGCATTACTCCCATTATCATGGCGATGTCGTCTGCTATCATTTCTGCATTACTCCTATTTTCATGGAGATGTCGACCACTGTCAATTCTGCATTACTCTCATTTTCATGGAGATGTTGACCGCTGTCATTTCTGTATTACTTCCATTTTATGGAGATGTCAACCGCTGTCATTTCTGCATTACACCCATTATCATGGAGATGTCGACCGCTGTCATTTCTGCATTACTCTCATTTTCATGGAGATGTCGACTACTGTCATTTCTGCATTACTCCCATTTTATGGAGATGTCGACCGCTGTCATTCCTGCATTACTCTCATTTTCATGGAGATGTCGAGCGCTGCCATTCCTGCATTACTCCCATTATCATGGAGATGTCGACCGCTGTCATTCCTGCATTACTCCCATTTTCATGGAGATGTCGAGTGGTGTCATTTTTGCATTACTCCCATTTTATGGAGATGTCGACCGCTGTCATTTTTGCATTACTCCCATTTTATGGAGATGTCGACCGCTGTCATTTCTGCATTACACCCATTATCATGGAGATGTTGACCGCTGTCATTTCTGCATTACTCTCATTTTCATGGAGATGTCGACTGCTGTCATTTCTGCATTACTCCCATTTTATGGAGATGTCGACTGCTGTCATTCCTGCATTACTCCCATTTTCATGGAGATGTCGTCTGGTGTCATTTTTGCATTACTCCCATTTTATGGAGATGTCGACCGCTGTCATTTCTGCATTACTCCCATTATCATGGCGATGTCGTCTGCTGTCATTTCTGCATTACTCCTATTTTCATGGAGATGTCGACCACTGTCAATTCTGCATTACTCTCATTTTCATGGAGATGTCGACCGCTGTCATTTCTGTATTACTTCCATTTTATGGAGATGTCAACCGCTGTCATTTCTGCATTACACCCATTATCATGGAGATGTCGACCGCTGTCATTTCTGCATTACTCTCATTTTCATGGAGATGTCGACTACTGTCATTTCTGCATTACTCCCATTTTATGGAGATGTCGACCGCTGTCATTCCTGCATTACTCTCATTTTCATGGAGATGTCGAGCGCTGCCATTCCTGCATTACTCCCATTATCATGGAGATGTCGACCGCTGTCATTCCTGCATTACTCCCATTTTCATGGAGATGTCGAGTGGTGTCATTTTTGCATTACTCCCATTTTATGGAGATGTCGACCGCTGTCATTTTTGCATTACTCCCATTTGATGGAGATGTCGACCGCTGTCATTTCTGCATTACACCCATTATCATGGAGATGTTGACCGCTGTCATTTCTGCATTACTCTCATTTTCATGGAGATGTCGACTGCTGTCATTTCTGCATTACTCCCATTTTATGGAGATGTCGACTGCTATCATTCCTGCATTACTCCCATTTTCATGGAGATGTCGTCTGGTGTCATTTTTGCATTACTCCCATTTTATGGAGATGTCGACCGCTGTCATTTCTGCATTACTCTCATTTTCATGGAGATGTCGAGCGCAGCCATTTCTGCATTACTCTCATTTTCATGGAGACGTCGAGCACTGTCATTTCTGCATGACTCTCATTTTCACAGAGATGACGAGCGCTGTCATTTCTGCATCACTCCCATTTTTATGGAGATGTCGAGCGCTGTCATTGCGCATTACTCTCACTTTTACAGAGATGTCGACTGTGGTTATTCCTGCTTTACAGTCATTTCATAGAGATGTCGAGCTCTGTCTTTTCTACATTACTCTCATTTTTATGGAGATGTCGAGCGCTGTCATTTCTGCATTACTCCCATTATCATGGAGATGTTGAGCGGTCATTTCTGCATTATTCCCATTATCATGGAGATGTCGAGCGGTCATTTCTGCATTACTCCCATTATCATGGAGATGACGATCGAGCGCTGTCATTTTCATGGAGATGTCGAGAGCTGTCATTTCTGCATTACTCTCATTTTCACGAAGATGTCGAGTGCTGTCATTTCTGCATTACTCCCATTATCATGGAGATGTCGAGCGCTGTCATTTATGCATCACTCCCATTTTTATGGAGATGTCAAGCGCTGTCAATGCGCATTACTCTCACTTTTACAGAGATGTCGAGCGCTGTTATTCCTGCATTACTCTCCTTTTCATAGAGATGTGGACCGCAGTCATTTCTGCATTACTCTCATGTTTATGGAGATGTCGAGCGCTGTCATTTCTGCATTACTCACATTTTCATGGAAATGTCGAACATCATCCTAACTGTACGTAGCAGTCCAATAGGCACTTGGTGCCTGGATATCTTAGAATCAGCACCAGACCCTCAGGACAGACCCACAAACATAAATATAAACATTTACCAATGGAGGTCAGGTTATGGGTCTGATGATGGTCTATAAAAACAAAAATAAAACAGTTATTAATACTTACAATATACAGGTGTGGTCAACAATTCCCCTTCAGAATATTCACTCAAATAAACTCATTCAAATTCATTGTTTTAAATTGTTACAATTTCATTGAAAAATAGTACACTGTTGACAACACACCATTGCCTATATAGACACATGATAACTGGTTATTTATGCAAAAATACCACACTTTCTTGAACACATGTGTTTCTAATAGAATAATCTCTGCAGGATACTGCATGATACTACATCAGATCAAAGGAAATTGCATACTACCTGGTAATAATAATTAACTGACCCAGTCAGCAAGATTATCCAGTTTAATTTCCCCCCAAATCTATCATAAATTGTGTTTCTACATGACTGTACACATATTATTCTGATATTAAGAATTAATTATCTTTGTCATCTTTTGACTTTTAAATACATGTTATTTAAAGTATGACTGTGCTTAAATTTCAAAGTAGATTTTATATTTGTTAAATTTGGAGATAGTTCCTATATAATAATTCACAATGACTTAACTATTAAATTGACTTGTCATCATGGTCATGTTAATGCCGAGTAATATTGATATCATTTTGCACTTGGGACACAATTTTAATTGTTCTGGTTTTAAATGTTGGAGTTATCATGATGTTTGGAATTTAAAAATGTTCTTGCAACACAATAATACATATTTTGGCTTTTTCTGAAAAAATAATTGAATTGAATTGAATGTTGTTTAACGGCTCACCAACACAGTATAGATTATTTAAAGCCGCCCCAGAGAGAGGGGAAGGATACATAGGAATCCGGGAACCGTGCCCTAGCTACTCTTATATCGAATAGATTCCTATGGTTCTTTAACGTGCTCGGAGGATAGACCGATACACGGGACCGTTTACGTCCCCATCCGATGGACGAGGCTAAGCTAGGGAAGTGTCTTGCCCAAGAACACACCGACAAAACTCAGTGGCACCATGGAGGATTGAACCCGGGGCCTCCGGTTACAAATCCGCCGTGCTACCGACTGAAAAAATAAGGTTCCACTAAAAGTTTTATACATGTACTTAGCAAAATAACTTGTTAAGTGGTCCTTTGACATAAAATGCACATTTTACTTGAGTACATTTAATTATTCATTTTACTTGAGTAATAAGTAACATAGAAGAAATAACAAAAATCTGTAAAATCAAAGTTTGTCGTGATCTTATGGCGAATAAAGAAACGGCCAATCTGAATTGAAAAGTTTGTGGCGATGTAACGGCGTGCAATAAAAAAAAAATCGGAATGGTAAAGTTTGTCGCAATGTTGTGGCGAACAAAAAAACTGCAAGTAAGTTTGTGGTGATGTTTTGGCGAACGTTCTAAATAAATAAATGTTTCTGGCGAATGTATAACTTTTTAGCGAGTTTGCGGCAAATTCGCCAAAAATTACCATGGTGTTTGCGGGAACATCACCGCTAGTGGCGAACATTGGCGAACAATTAAGAATTGTTCTGGCAAACAAAACTGTTTGCTGCAACCTTGCAGCAAACTTGCAGCAACCTTGCAGCAAACCTTCTCATTTGGTAAGGGAATTATATAAATATTCTGAACTCAAATAATTTCAGATTTAGATATATTATTCGCAATCTTTAATATCAGTCTAGATGTTTTTTAGTAAAACATTAATAACTTTATGATGTTTGTTTTATCCATTTATTGAAGTTAAAATGAAAAGAATCAACTGTTTTCAAGCTTTTTAAGTTGTCTGGCAAGCTATTCCAAATGATTGGTCCAGAATATGTAACACTTTGCTTGAATATTTCTTTCTTTGGTTGTGGGGGGATAAAATTATGGGCTGTTTCTGATCTCAAAACAGGTAATTTTTCATTTGCTGTTCGACGTCTGAACATTTCATTTACATACTGAGGGGTTTCAGATCTGTATACTTTAAACATAAACTTTGCTTTTCGCAGATATAATCGGTCAAATACTGTTAATATTTTTAATTCTTGCATGCTTTCTACTACATTCTCAACATTATAGTCCAATATTATCTTACATGCGCGTTTTTGTAGACGGTAAATTCTATCCAGGTGTATTTGTGATGCACCTCCACATACAATATTACAATAATCTATATGGGGTTGAATGTAAGTTTTATAAAATTGAGTTCTATGCTCAACAGAAAGATATTCCTTTATTCGCGACAATAGCCATAAATTGGATGTCATTTTTTTGCAGATTTTATCTGTATGAGAAGTCCATGTCAAGTTATTGTCTATAAAAACACCAAGTATTTTGTCTTTAGCTATTGTATTCAGACTATCATTGTTTAAATTCAAATATAAGTTGTCAGTATTCATACAAGCTCTCTTTTGGTGAGTAGTTATAAGCATTACTTTTGTTTTTGAAGTATTTATTAGCATACCATTGCATTTGCACCAATTTGCTAAATTGTCTAATGCTATTTGTAAGTTACTCTCAATTGTAGAGCGTGAAACTCCAATATCAAAAAGGGTAGTATCATCTGCATACAGATCAGTATTTATTTGATCAGTATAAAGCGGTAGATCATTTATGAACAATAAAAAGAGTAGAGGGCCCAGGATTGAGCCTTGTGGAACTCCATTTGTAATAATTTCATCTTCAGACATAGTATTGTTGACCGATACTCGTTGTTTTCGATTGAGTAAGTATGAGGAAAACCATGATATAGTATCATCTGACAGTTTGTAGAGTTTCAGCTTTTTTAAAAGAATGTTATGGTCCACAAGGTCAAATGCCTTTTTAAAGTCAATCATAACTACTCCAATTAGAAGACCATTATTAATTGCTTCAAGCCATTTGCTTATCATTCCTAATAAGGCAGTCTCACATGAATGGTTAGGCCTAAAGCCAGACGGAGTTTTGTGAAGTAATTTGTACAAAATAAGAAATTCCATTAAAGAGTCGTGTACATGTTTTTCTAAAACTTTAGAGAGAATAGGAAGGACTGAGATAGGCCTATAGTTATTAACATCATCTTTTGACCCACTTTTATGAAGAGGGGCTACTTTACCTTCCTTCCATTATCTGGAAATACTGCAGTCTTTATACTTTGATAACATATATAAGTAATACTATCCGTAATATGAGGTGCAGCAGTTTTTATTAATCGCGGGCCAATACGATCACATCCGGTGGCCTTAGATATATCCATAGTTTTTAAGAACTTTTCAACTTTCTCCCTTGCAATTTCTGGAATTTTAAATAAGGTTTCTTCAGGAACCCTGCTATCACAGAAAGATTTAAGTTTTTCAAATTCTAACCTTACAACAGGTTCTTTTATGTTTGAAGCTACTGAAACGAAGAACCTATTAAATTCATTTGCAATTTTGCTGCATTCATTGATCTCATTTTCATCAATTTTAAGTGAAGGAATATTTGAGTTGCTATTTCTTTTATTGACTCCTATTTCTTTGAATAATTTCCATACGCTACCAGGTTTATTATTGTTTTCTATTATCAAAGCTGAATATTGTGCTTTTTTGGATTGTTTAATAAGTGTAACAACTTTATTTCGCCATATTTTGTATTGATTTTCATCATTTAATGATTTGTATCTATCTCTTGTCTTTATAGCATCAATAATATCAGGAGTTATCCACTTTGGCTGTTGTTTATACTTTACCCTATGTGATTTCATGGGCAAATGTTTCAACTCTGTCTATAATATTCAAAAACATAGATGACCATGTGTCTACAATTTCGTTTGTGTCATCAAATACTTTGATTATATCCCATGGTGCAGACTGCAGATCGTGTATGAAATTGTCCTCATTAAAATGTTTGTAAGACCGGTATGATATAGTATGATGCGACAATTTAGGCTGTGCACAATTTGTTTTTCGAGTAAGAAATATAGGAAAGTGGTCACTTAATCCTATTTGAGGGACATCGATAGAGCTAATATTTGCTTGCACATTGCAGTATATATGATCTATCAGGGTTTTTGAATTTGTGGCTTTCCTAGTTACTTTAGTTACTTTTTGAAATAGACCAAATGGTTCCATATATTCTAACCATGACTTTTTTATCTGTTCATTTAACAGGTCCCTATTAAAATCTCCTAACAAATACATCTCTTTTTGTGATTCTAGTACCTTTTCTATAAAATTTTCAAAATTTTCATTCCATAAAATAGTTTCATTTGGATGCCTGTAAATCATACCTACCAGAAAGCTCTTCGATTTTTTTGGAAACACTTCTAACCATAAACATTCAATTTCATTCGTCTCAATATCACTCCTTCTCTCAACATTAATGCCATTCCTTACATAGACAATAATTCAACCCCCTTCTTCCTTTCGTTCTTTTGAAATTACTCTGTCTTTTCTAAATAACTGATAGTTGTCCAGTTGAAAGAAGTTGTCAGGATGAACACATTTAAGCTTTGTTTCACTAAGTCCAAAAATATGAATATCATTATTTGCATTGTTTAATATTATATCAATTTGGCCAAATTTATTTTGTATACCTTGAATAATAATGTGGCCTATTTTAAAACCTTTGCATGTTAACCCTAAATTTAAAGAGTTTTGGGTACTGATGGATGAAGTAACATCATAATTCAAATTTTCATCAAGTGTTATTTCATGGTATATGTTACTGTTATGTTGATAAGAATTGTCATACAGTGTTGATAAGTCATAATTGTCGTGTTGGTCATTTTGATCGGTAAATATTTCTTCTTCAATTATTGTTCTAGCATTATCAGTACTATCTGTAGCCAAAATGAAAAAACTTTCTGACTGATTAATGTGTTCATCGTTTATCGACATACAAAAACACTTTGTTTGATCACATTTATCACATATACAGTCCAATACAGCGAACCTATTTGATGTAAAACTTTCATCTAATGTTCCACTGTCAGTTGTGGCATATTTGCCTATGTCCTATTTCTTCCAACACAAACCGATGAATCTTTGTGGCCGTAGAACTTGCACTGAAAACATTGAACTTGGTTTTGGTGTCGACATTCTGCTGTTGTATGATTTGTTAGGCCGCATTTCGTGCATCGCTCCTCCAGTTGATATTCAGTAGGTTGACTTGGACGGAGATACCGGTGGTACTGGTTTTGGTAGTTATCCATATTTTCGTTACTGCCTTCATGTTTTCGTTGATGTTGTCTGTTTGATAGCCATCTCCATTTTGCTGTTTTTGTCTATCTTCACTTAAATAAATTCTTGATCTTAAATAACGTGATTCATTGGTCTGTTGCAAATAACTGCTACTGTTTCCTGTCCTTCTTTGGTCGTTAATATTACTTGCAACTGGTCCGGCATATTGACTGATGGGGAAGACCGATTTTTCAAAGTTGTTCACAATATGGAGATGTTGGTTTATAGTTCCAAGTACACGTTTGATGCCGGATCTTGATAGATGAATATTGTCGCGTGGTTTGTAGAAATGGGATCTCAGTTGCTGTTGCTTGTCATAGAAAGCTGAATTGATATCAATAATTTTGGTTTTAGTTGTATGGCCGACTTGTGTAATGACTTCATTGACATCCTTGACGTCGGTATCGCCTCGCGGACATGACGTACATAGGTATATTGCACAGTTTGAGTTTTGAGATTTTATGTATGCAACAAGTTGGTCATATTTTTCTTCGAAATATTCCAAGTCTGTATGTCTTGACGCATTGTTGCCACCAACGTACACTACAATGTTATCAAATTTTGCCATTTCGAAAATTTGAATTTTGTTAATAATAGTGTCAATAGTTGCACCAGGAATGGGTTGACATTCAACATTATCATTTAGGCCTTTTCTATTTACACCGGATAAGATGGAGTCACCAATGATTAATGTTCGGCTTTGTTTTTGAGTTGTGGCCTGGTTTTGTTGTGTTTTCTTCTGAGTTTTCATCAATTTCGAATCTGATTTGTCACCTTTATTTTGGTTTCTCAGTTCTTTACTTTGTTCAGTCCCAGAATGTGTTGACCCTGCTTGGTTCTTAGTAAGAGCTCGCTGTAGGTACATGGAGCACCACCTGGAATCACTTTAGGGTCCTCACACGTGGTGGTGTTTATCGTCAAATATTCATCACCAAGGGTGGTCTCTGGTAATTCATGGGCTGAGTGAGATTTGTATACTTCCAGAGATCTATGCATTAAAGTGTCAATTTTTCTGTTTATACAATAGAGCTGTTCCTGCAGGTTTTTACTAATTTGTTGAAGTTCTGCAACTTGACCGCTGATCCCAGATATTAAAGATTGATTTGACACTGGCTGTGCATCCTGTGGGTCTACTCGCGATACTGGTGATGAAGAAGGTGCATGTTGTCCTGCCACAGTCGGGGTAGATGTCTTTGACATATATGCATTGCTGATATCAGCATCTATTTCACCAGCATACTGTTGGAAAAGCCTTGTTGCTAATCTTGTGAGATTTGTTTCTCTCCATTGCATGTAAGCGGGTCCGGTGACGATAATTGATTCTGCATTACTGTCACTAGTTAAAGTACACCACTTGTCACGAATATGCGTGGTGTATGTTGCCCTTGTATCACTTATGCGTCTTGCATGCAGTTCTTTTTCAACCGATGCTAAGAACTTGTTGTAGAGGTCTTTGGTGGAGAACAGTATCGTAATTTGTCCATCACTTGGTATGCCATGGTATAATATACCATTAAATCAATCTCTTACTCTCTCTTCTTCTTTTGCTGTTGCGGATATCCTCTTTACTGGGGTTGATTGCCCAGCAAATAAGGACTGCGATTGAGAATGAATTGGCGAACATGTTGTGTCATCTTGCTGAAGTTTAGACTGCGATTCAGACTGGATTGGCGAAAGTGTTGTATCATCATGCCGAGAATTTTCACTGAACAGGAAAGAATCTTCCGTTTGGGGTCTCACTTTGAAGGACACTTCTTCATCTACGTGGTTTATCATTTTGATTTACTGAGATTGTGATATTAATTAAATTCTTTGAGATTAATTAGACTGGCTTCTTATTTTTACTATTTATTATTATTATTTATTTTTTTTAAGATGTGATGCACACTTTTTCTTACACTAACTTCATGATGACATTATTATGGTCATCAACACGGAACACTCAATGAGCACTTTTTTATTTTATTTTTATTATACTTGTTATTTTTGTTTTTGTTTTTATATTTAAAACCAGAAATTAGTCACAAACCATGTCTGTGCTTGACCCCATAGGAGGTCCACTTAATCCAAGTTTGTATATAATTGCTTAAATGGATGACACATGTATTTGCATTCCATAAAATTGAACTCCCTATTCAGAACATATTACATTCTGTTTCCTACAGACACATGTTTGTCTCTATTAGCACTGTATGAGGTCTCACAATCAGAGCACTGGCCAAGATGCCAGCAGCCTTATTTCACAGCATGTGGTTGCTTTGAAATCTTGGACTGATAAATTTAGCTGTTACTAGCACAACTACCCAGCAGGGGTTCTTACATTACTCACAAAAACTTAGTAAACTTCTTTAAAAAACTTGTTTTTAAACTTATATTTTGTTTAAAACCATTTAATAGTTGATATCCTGCAATTCCTAGCTCCACACTTATATAAGAAAGTATTAATTACTCCAGTATTTTACATGTATATTTTATGATAAAGAGAGAGCTCACATTTCATGACCTTTCACTACGGAGGCCAAGAAGAAACATGAATCGAGTGTATTTTATGCATTAATCTTCGCTGATCTTCAATATTTTATATTGTAACGTGTTTGTGTCAATGCATCGTTTAATTCAATTCAACTAAACTCGTTAAAATGCAGTTAGTACTATTAATTTACCGGTATGTTCATAATGTGTCAGACCAGTCAGGAAGTACTTCCGGGTCGTAGGATGCTGAAATAGTTCCTTGAAAGAATCCAGAGTTTCTAGTTTGCATGTGTTTTTCCCAAGATTAGTTTCTATTTCATTGTTATTTTACTGTGTTTGTCAGGATTATTTCTTTGGAGAGTATGAGCACAGAGGTTAGGTAGAGATGTGGTTTTGACAAATGTTTGTTTCAAAATACGCAAAGTGTGAATGAATGACGCGAAATGTTGAAAAACTGAATCGGTGTTTCATTCCAGATATGGGACCGTTTGCTAGACAAATGTGTTTAATACACAAAATAAAGTGTATTTGAAGGGGCAACTGGACTATATAAACCACTAGATGGCGCTGGGGCAAGTTTCTGTATAATTTTATGCATGTTTCAAATCAGGGACATTTTTTTTGAAAAATTTGCAATTGTTACAAACAATTTAGAGTTGAAATTTGGCAGGCATGTAAACAAAATATAGTAAAATTAATTCTGATTTTAAAAAATAAATTATCACCACAAACATGCCTTCGAGAAAAAAATCCATCTGTCAGATTCAAAATTTGAATTTGCCGGGGGAGTGGCTTATTGGCGTATTGGGGCTTATGAACAGAACCACGTGCTAGTGTTTATATTCCTTGCTGAACAGGCTTGTAGTAGGCAACACACCAGAGAATTAGCAGTCAGTTTCCATTATCTTGGTAATTATTTGTTGACACTATCTTAATTGCGTGCTGACATAAACATTCCAAAACAACATAAGGTCACTTCTATTTCCAAGGCAACATAAAGTCACTTGTTGTACTTGATATCAGTGAATGTGTTTATGTATCATTGTATGGGTGTGTGTGTGTGAAAAATTAGCTTGGTTTCTAAACTTGGAATAAAATATTGAAAATACAAATGAAAAACAAAACAATTTTCTCTGCAAAAGAAATGAAAAGAATTGGATATAAAAACAATGTGTAAGTGATCATTTTGGTTTGTTTTGATTTTACAATTTTAGTCGTCTGCTTGTGTTCTATTTTTACACTCCTCTTCCCACTGACAGCTTGTAATCTGCAGGATTAAATTACATAGGCACACCTCCAAATAATCGCTAATATACTAGCGAATGTTGGGGGTTTAAGCGAAAGAATGTTGTGGAACTTGTGACTGATCTCCAAATATAGCCTATATTGCATTGTGTTCAATGGGCTGATTTTCACCGGTCTGACACCTAGATGGACAAAACTAATGGATTTTTCCTGTGAAAGCTTGCAACTGAGTGAGAAAAAAAAAGCTGATGTTAAATTTTTGAATTTTACAAAGAACATGTTTTTTTTGCAATTGAAATAGAATGTGTGTGTTTTAGGGTGGAATTTGGGGGTCCTAGTGATTTGGAGTGCCCCTAAAGCACTTTAAGTATGCTCTCAATTTCCTTTAAGTGGATTAGTGGCAAAAGGTAATAGATCTGTCACAATTCCTACAATAAATGGCAATTTTATTCTTTTAAGGTACCGTATGAGGCTAAAATCTGAAAATGTATCGGTACTGACATTTTGACATGACGCGACTAGGAGGAGTCTTACTTTGTATCGAAAGCCTGAGAACCTGTAAATTTTGTACGCGATGATGGGTTTTACAATCTGAAACTGAAATATATAGAATTTTGTGGAATTCAGCATTTATTTTAGATTTTTGCTAAACATGGTGTAAATCCCACCAATTTTTCTTGATAAATTCAGATGAAATCACTATGCAATGGCATACAATAGTAATTTAACACATTCATTTGGTATTTTGTTAGAGATAATGGTATACTCCACTGAAATATATACTATTCTGGTGTGTGATTCAGTGTGTCTTGCTGTTGCCCAAGCCTTGAATGCATTAGTTGCCTTTAAAACTGCTACAGGCATATGGGGTAGGCTTAGCTTTTGAGTCGTTACTTCAATTTTGTCTCTTTTTATCTGGCATTTTATAGTGAAACTGTGTATTTTATTGGACATTGTGCATGTAAATGTGCAGCCTTATGGTCTATTTTGTGCCTCAAAATTGTTGGAACTTAACAGAATGTCTGTTTCTCCATGAAAAATGAAGAAATTTCATGCATGAGTGATTTTGATATCTACACCTCACATTATGTGTATATTTTAGTGTGATATATAGAAGGCAATGTTTGAAAACTTTACTTGATGGAAATATACCGAACGGTTCATTTATTTTGGCATTTTTTCTAGTTTTGAATAACGCATCTTAAAATCCTGCAGGAATTGTACCGAAAAGATAATAATAGGTCCTTGCAAAAGCATATGATTTTCCATTCGGTCAAACTTATTGGTCAGTTAGATGTATTCGATAACTATTTTTGACAAACGTCGCGAATCATTTAGGTGTCAGACCAGTCAGGAAATACTTCCGGGTCATAGGGTGCTGAAAACATTCCTTGAAAGAATCCAAAGTTTCTAGTTTGCATGTCTTTTCCGCAAGATTAGTTTCTATTTCATTGTTAAATCTAACCTGAGGTTAAAGTAGTATGTCTGTTGTCATGAATAGTAAGTATTTTACTATGTTTGACAGGATTATTTCTTTGGAGAGTATGAGCACAGAGGTTATGTAGAGATGTGGTTTTGACAGCTGTTTATTTCAAAATACGCATAGTGTGAATGAATGACGCGAAATGTTGAAAAACTGAATCAGTGTTTTATTCCAGATATGGGACCGTTTGCTAGACAAATGTGTTTAATACACAGAATAAAAGTGTATTTAAGCGAACGAATGTTGTGGAACTGATCTCCAAATATAGCCTATATTGCATTGTGTTCAATGGGCTGATTTTAACCGGTCTAGCACCATAAACACGTTAGTGCAGTTACCTCCCTTAGAAATAAGTCAATATAGTGTAGTTACCTCCCTTAGTATACATTTCTCCATTTACGTGTCGAATTGTTGCTGTTTGTTACACTGTTTGATCCAGAGCGCTTGATCCAAAAAAAAAATCCTTTATATAATATATGGAATAGGGTGCGAACGGCTGTATAAGTCAATGGCAATATTTTACCACGTCTGTGGACTACAGCAAACGTTTAATATTTTACCCGTTTTTCACTCCGTGTCGATAGTACACGCACTTAAAACTAGAAATTGTTATTGTCCATGGGACAAAAACGTATGGCTCTCCCACTCGCCCGAACAGGCATAATTGACGAATCTACGTTCAACCGTTCTCTATTAATTCTTAACTCATTGATATAATATAAATGTATTTTGTAATAATTGCTTATGCTGTTCATATATATGAACCTTAGTGAAATAAAGAAGTGTGTATTCCATTAACAGTGCTCAGTTCTGCTCAGTTCTGTTTAACAATGTGTGTATTCCGTTAACAGTGCTCATTTCTATTTAAAGAGACCTCCAAATGGAAAAATTTAATTATTTTAAATGAAAGCTTATTATAGTAGCATTTCAATGCCATATTCCTTGTGCTCAACAACTGTTAATAAATGTGAGTTTTACAGGTATGAAGTTTACCTACACACAAAACAAACTGGTGCGCGATCGATTTCCGGAAACTGACGTCATAACGGGTTGACCAATCACATCGACGCGGGAAAATTACATACACACTTCCAAATTTACATAATGCAATGTAAGAAAATATAACTGCATGCAGTAATTCGTTTAATCTGTCCGTGGATTATATGTAATAATTCACTTGTGGTGGCAATTTCAATTTATTCTCATATGAAAACTATAATATTATGTATCTTAATCCTATTATATAAGTACGATAAGAACTATATATACATATCGTTGTTAATTTATTTGTTTTGGGAAAAGTATTTAAGATAGCTGTCTATTTCAAAGACGAGTTGAAAGACAATTCTGTATTCTATACAGTGATTTTTTTTTTAGCTTTACTAAAAACGAACTAAATAACAAAACAATACGTTTCGTTTGACCGTATGTGAAACTACGACAGTGACGAGACTCGGCAAATTAAAATATATATATTTAATTTTTAAGTTTTAAAACATATTTATTTTACATCGATTGCGAAACAAGTTTTTGCAACTTAGATTAATCGCTCTCGATGGCTTCCTGGGTAGAACCAGTCTTAAGCAATGTGGATTAATTATCTTGTCCCAATGGATAAATAACGTGGCCGGCGTATATACATATCGTTGCTGATTTGTTTATTTTGGGAACAGTTTTTCAGTTAGATGGTTAATTCAAAGACACGTTATATAAGTGATGTCAATTTTAGCTTTACTGAAAACCTAAATAACAAAATATCCGTTTCGTTATCGTAATAATTCAAAACTGCCACAGTGACGTGACACGGTAAAATTGTTAATATATTACATGTACACAATTAATTCGCTTGTTGTGTCCCTACTATTCAATGTTTGCAACTAGTCAACTAGTCACGCGCATGCAGCTGTTATATAGCAACTAAATTGAATTGCTTTCTTCTTTTAGGTGGTTATACATAAGAAGAAACATAGCAACTGTTAGCTGTACGAGAAAAGCGAGGAAACAAAGACGCTTTCCATGAAGATGAAAAACATGCATTTTTAAAGTACGGTCGATTACACCTGCCATACATTTTGTGATGAATTGAATTCTTAGGTCAACACAACACTACGTGCATACTATATGCTTTATGTTTGGGCATTCACATGCCATTACGACTGCAACACAAACATCGACTAAGGTGTGAAACATTTGTTATAGACAATATATACAGTTACAGAAGAGGAAGTTTACATATATATGACGGTGGATTTGTTTCATGATGGACGCAGACAATATAAAGACACTCCTGCTCAGAGTACGCTTGACAGTACATATGTTGACACCGTTTGTGTAAGTCGAGACACAATTGTACACACTCACGGAGAAGCCCTTTAGTTCTAGAAGAGAGCAACATTGTCATGTCAGAAGCCAATTACGTGCACATTATGTAACAAGACATTCACACGACGAGGAAATCTCAATAATCACATGTTAATACACACCGGCGAGAAGCCGTTTACATTGTGCCAGTATGTAACATCGTCATTCACAGAACGAGGAAATCTCAATACTCACATGTTAATACACACTGGCGAGAAGCGTTTACATGTGCAGTATGTAACAAGTCATTCGCAATAAGAGGAAAATCTCATAAACATATGGTAATACACACTGGCGAGAAGCCGTTTATATGTGCAGTATGTAACAAGTCATTTAGAGAACGAGGAACTCTCAATACTCACATGTTAAATACACACTGGCGAGAGGCCGTTTACATGTACAGTATGTACACGTCATTCAAAGCACGAGGAGCCCTCAATAGACACATGGTAATACACACTGGCGAGAAGCCGTTTATATGTGCAGTAATGTAACAAGTCATTCGGAGAAACGAGGAAGTCTCAATACTCACAGGGTAATACACACTGGCGAGAGGCCGTTTACATGTACAGTATGTAACACGTCATTCACAACACGAGGAGCCCTCAATAGACACATGGTCAATACACACTGGCGAGAAGCCGTTATACATGTGCAGTATGTAACAAGTCATTTAGAGAACGAGGAACTCTCAATACTCACAGGTTAATACACACTGGCGAGAGACCGTTTACATGTACAGTATGTAACACGTCATTCACACACACGAGGAGCCCTTATTAGACACATGATAATACACACTGGCGAGAAGCCGTTTACATATACAGTATGTAACAAGTCATACACAGAACGAGGAAGTCTCAACAAACACATACTAATACACACTGGCGAGAAGCCGTTTATATGTGCAGTATGTAACAAGTCGTACACAGAACGAGGAAAATCTCAATAGACACATGGTAATACACACTGGCGAGAAGCCGTTTATATGTTCAGTATGTAACAAGTCATTCACAACACGAGGAGCCCTCAATAGACACATGGTAATACACACTGGCAAGAAGCCGCATACATGTACTAAATGTGATAAATCAATTCACACAACTAGGAAGTCTCAAAAGTCACATGCTAAACACGCTCTGGAGAGAAGCTTATGTGACAAGTCATTTAAACATCGAGCACATCTCTGTATACACATTCGTATACACACAGGTGAGAGGCATTTACATGTAGCATGTTCACACAGCGAGAAGCTCTCACTACTCATAAGGTAATCCACACTGGTGAGAGGCCGCATACATGTACAGTATGTGACAAGTCATTCACTCATCGAAATTCTCTAAAACAGTTGGTGTAAAAAAGAATTTGGAATCATATTTGATCACCTTTCTATGTGCATATTCACAC
>JAWPHD010023492.1:0-21955 GCA_037043455.1 Cyrtodaria siliqua | reverse complement strand
ACGTATAGAATATGTACATTATTATCTGGCGTGTTGTAATGGTTGTCACTATGATACTTGTTATGATTATTGCAGCAAACCTGTATCAAGGCACAACGTTAATCTCTTACCAAGTGAGCCCAAAAGTTGCATGTACAAGCCATGACACGGCAACAATGAGTTTCACCGTAAGTTTTTCATTTGTATACGTAATTTCAACAGAGATGACCACGTCAGAAATGCCACTGGCAGTCTATGGCACGCAAAATGATACTCGTTGACATTTTATGTCCAAGGGACGTAATTCGTTTACGGGTAAATAGAAAAAATAGAGATAATGTTGCTCTCCGCGATCTGAGTGTCCAAATAGTTATTATTTATAAAGGTATTACGTATAGAATAAGTACAATATTATCTGTCGTGTTGTAATGGTTGTTACTATGATTAGTGTTAAGATTATTGCAGCTAACATGTATCAAGACACAACGTTAATCTTATCAAGTGAGCCCAGAAGTTGCATATACAAGCCATAACATGCCAACAATGAGTTCCATCGTTAGTTTTTCATATGTAGACGTACTTTAAACAGAGATGCACAGGTCAGAAATGCCACTGGCACTCTATGGCACGCAGAATGATACTTGTTGACATTTGATGTCCAAGGGACGTAATCCGTGTACGGGGAAATAGAAGAAATAAAGATAACGTGGCTTTTTCTGCGATCTGAGTGTCCAAATGGTTATTATTTATAAAGGTATTACGTATAGAATATGTACATTATTATCTGGCGTGTTGTAATGGTTGTTACTATGATAATTGTTATGATTATTGCAGCAAACCTGTATCAAGACACAACGTTAATCTCTTACCAAGTGAGCCCAGAAGTTGCATGTACAAGCCATGACACGGCAACAATGAGTTTCACCGTAAGTTTTTCATTTGTATACGTACTTTCAACAGAGATGACCACGTCAGAAATGCCACTGGCAGTCTATGGCACGCAAAATGATACTCGTTGACATTTTATGTCCAAGGGACGTAATTCGTTTACGGGTAAATAGAAAAAATAGAGATAACGTTGCTCTTTCTGCGATATGAGTGTCCAAATGGTTATTATTTATAAAGGTATTACGTATAGAATATGTACATTATTATCTGGCGTGTTGTAATGGTTGTTACTATGATAATTGTTATGATTATTGCAGCAAACCTGTATCAAGACACAACGTTAATCTCTTACCAAGTGAGCCCAGAAGTTGCATGTACAAGCCATGACACAGCAACAATGAGTTTCACCTTAAGTTTTTCATTTGTATACGTACTTTCAACAGAGATGACCACGTCAGAAATGCCACTGGCAGTCTATGGCACGCAAAATGATACTCGTTGACATTTTATGTCCAAGGGACGTAATTCGTTTACGGGTAAATAGAAAAAATAGAGATAACGTTGCTCTTTCTGCGATCCGAGTGTCCAAATGGTTATTATTTATAAAGTTTTTACGTATAGAATATGTACATTATTATCTGGCGTGTTGTAATGGTTGTTACTATGATAATTGTTATGATTATTGCAGCAAACCTGTATCAAGACACAACGTTAATCTCTTACCAATTGAGCCCAGAAGTTGCATGTACAAGCCATGACACGGCAACAATGAGTTTCACCGTAAGTTTTTCATTTGTATACGTACTTTCAACAGAGATGACCAAGTCAGAAATGCCACTTGCAGTCTATGGCACGCAAAATGATACTCGTTGACATGTTATGTCCAAGGGACGTAATTCGTTTACGGGTAAATAGAAAAAATAGAGATAACGTTGCTCTTTCTGCGATCTGTGTGTCCAAATGGTTATTATTTATAGAGGTATTACGTATAGAATATGTACAATATTATCTGTCGTGTTGTAATGGTTGTAACTATGATTAGTGTTAAGATTATTGCAGCTAACATGTATCAAGACACAACGTTAATCTTATCATGTGAGCCCAGAAGTTGCATATACAAGCCATAACATGCCAACAATGAGTTCCATCGTAAGTTTTTCATATGTAGACGTACTTTAAACAGAGATGCACAGGTCAGAAATGCCACTGGCACTCTATGGCACGCAGAATGATACTTGTTGACATTTGATGTCCAAGGGACGTAATCCGTGTACGGGGAAATAGAAAAAATAAAGATAACGTGGCTTTTTCTGCGATCTGAGTGTCCAAATGGTTATTATTTATAAAGGTATTACGTATAGAATATGTACATTATTATCTGGCGTGTTGTAATGGTTGTTACTATGATAATTGTTATGATTATTGCAGCAAACCTGTATCAAGACACAACGTTAATCTCTTACCAAGTGAGCCCAGAAGTTGCATGTACAAGCCATGACACGGCAACAATGAGTTTAACCGTAAGTTTTTCATTTGTATACGTACTTTCAACAGAGATGACCACGTCAGAAATGCCACTGGCAGTCTATGGCACGCAAAATGATACTCGTTGACATTTTATGTCCAAGGGACGTAATTCGTTTACGGGTAAATATAAAAAATAGAGATAACGTTGCTCTTTCTGCGATATGAGTGTCCAAATGGTTATTATTTATAAAGGTATTACGTATAGAATATGTACAATATTATCTGTCGTGTTGTAATGGTTGTTACTATGATTAGTGTTATGATTATTGCAGCTAACATGTATCAAGACACAACGTTAATCTTATCAAGTGAGCCCAGAAGTTGCATATAGAAGCCATGACATGCCAACAATGAGTTCCATCGTAAGTTTTTCATATGTATACGTACTTTAAACAGAGATGCACAGGTCAGAAATGCCACTGGCACTCAATAGCACGCAGAATGATACTTGTTGACATTTGATGTCCAAGGGACGTAATCCGTGTACGGGGAAATAGAAGAAATAAAGATAACGTGGCTTTTTCTGCGATCTGATTGTCCAAATGGTTATTATTTATAAAGGTATTACGTATAGAATATGTACAGTATTATCTGGCGTGTTGTTATGGTTGTTACTATGATAATTGTTATGATTATTGCAGCAAACCTGTATCAAGACACAACGTTAATCTCTTACCAAGTGAGCCCAGAAGTTGCATGTACAAGCCGTGACACGGCAACAATGAGTTTCACCGTAAGTTTTTCATTTGTATACGTACTTTTAACAGAGATGACCACGTCAGAAATGCCACTGGCAGTCTATGGCACGCAAAATGATACTCGTTGACATTTTATGTCCAAGGGACGTAATTCGTTTACGGGTAAATAGAAAAAAATAGAGATAACGTTGCTCTTTCTCCGATCTGAGTGTCCAAATGGTTATTATTTATAAAGGTATTACGTATAGAATATGTACAATATTATCTGTCGTGTTGTAATGGTTGTTACTATGCTTAGTGTTATGATTATTGCAGCTAACATGTATCAAGACACAACGTTAATCTTATCAAGTGAGCCCAGAAGTTGCATATACAAGCCATGACATGCCAACAATGAGTTCCATCGTAAGTTTTTCATATGTACACGTACTTTAAACAGAGATGCACAGGTCAGAAATGCCACTGGCACTCTATGGCACGCAGAATGATACTTGTTGACATTTGATGTCCAAGGGACGTAATCCGTGTACGGGGAAATAGAAGAAATAAAGATAACGTGGCTTTTTCTGCGATCTGAGTGTCCAAATGGTTATTATTTATAAAGGTATTACGTATAGAATATGTACATTATTATCTGGCGTGTTGTAATGGTTGTTACTATGATAATTGTTATGATTATTGCAGCAAACCTGTATCAAGACACAACGTTAATCTCTTACCAAGTGAGCCCAGAAGTTGCATGTACAAGCCATGACACGGCAACAATGAGTTTCACCGTAAGTTTTTCATTTGTATACGTACTTTCAACAGAGATGACCACGTCAGAAATGCCACTGGCAGTCTATGGCACGCAAAATGATACTCGTTGACATTTTATGTCCAAGGGACGTAATTCGTTTACGGGTAAATAGAAAAAATAGAGATAACGTTGCTCTTTCTGCGATATGAGTGTCCAAATGGTTATTATTTATAAAGGTATTACGTATAGAATATGTACATTATTATCTGGCGTGTTGTAATGGTTGTTACTATGATAATTGTTATGATTATTGCAGCAAACCTGTATCAAGACACAACGTTAATCTCTTACCAAGTGAGCCCAGAAGTTGCATGTACAAGCCATGACACAGCAACAATGAGTTTCACCTTAAGTTTTTCATTTGTATACGTACTTTCAACAGAGATGACCACGTCAGAAATGCCACTGGCAGTCTATGGCACGCAAAATGATACTCGTTGACATTTTATGTCCAAGGGACGTAATTCGTTTACGGGTAAATAGAAAAAATAGAGATAACGTTGCTCTTTCTGCGATCCGAGTGTCCAAATGGTTATTATTTATAAAGTTTTTACGTATAGAATATGTACATTATTATCTGGCGTGTTGTAATGGTTGTTACTATGATAATTGTTATGATTATTGCAGCAAACCTGTATCAAGACACAACGTTAATCTCTTACCAATTGAGCCCAGAAGTTGCATGTACAAGCCATGACACGGCAACAATGAGTTTCACCGTAAGTTTTTCATTTGTATACGTACTTTCAACAGAGATGACCAAGTCAGAAATGCCACTTGCAGTCTATGGCACGCAAAATGATACTCGTTGACATGTTATGTCCAAGGGACGTAATTCGTTTACGGGTAAATAGAAAAAATAGAGATAACGTTGCTCTTTCTGCGATCTGTGTGTCCAAATGGTTATTATTTATAGAGGTATTACTTATAGAATATGTACAATATTATCTGTCGTGTTGTAATGGTTGTAACTATGATTAGTGTTAAGATTATTGCAGCTAACATGTATCAAGACACAACGTTAATCTTATCATGTGAGCCCAGAAGTTGCATATACAAGCCATAACATGCCAACAATGAGTTCCATCGTAAGTTTTTCATATGTAGACGTACTTTAAACAGAGATGCACAGGTCAGAAATGCCACTGGCACTCTATGGCACGCAGAATGATACTTGTTGACATTTGATGTCCAAGGGACGTAATCCGTGTACGGGGAAATAGAAAAAATAAAGATAACGTGGCTTTTTCTGCGATCTGAGTGTCCAAATGGTTATTATTTATAAAGGTATTACGTATAGAATATGTACATTATTATCTGGCGTGTTGTAATGGTTGTTACTATGATAATTGTTATGATTATTGCAGCAAACCTGTATCAAGACACAACGTTAATCTCTTACCAAGTGAGCCCAGAAGTTGCATGTACAAGCCATGACACGGCAACAATGAGTTTAACCGTAAGTTTTTCATTTGTATACGTACTTTCAACAGAGATGACCACGTCAGAAATGCCACTGGCAGTCTATGGCACGCAAAATGATACTCGTTGACATTTTATGTCCAAGGGACGTAATTCGTTTACGGGTAAATATAAAAAATAGAGATAACGTTGCTCTTTCTGCAGATATCGAGTGTACCAACATGAGTTATTATTTATAAAGGCGTATAGAATATGTACAATATTATCTGTCGTGTTGTAATGGTTGTTACTATGATTAGTGTTATGATTATTGCAGCTAACATGTATCAAGACACAACGTTAATCTTATCAAGTGAGCCCAGAAGTTGCATATAGAAGCCATGACATGCCAACAATGAGTTCCATCGTAAGTTTTTCATATGTATACGTACTTTAAACAGAGATGCACAGGTCAGAAATGCCACTGGCACTCAATAGCACGCAGAATGATACTTGTTGACATTTGATGTCCAAGGGACGTAATCCGTGTACGGGGAAATAGAAGAAATAAAGATAACGTGGCTTTTTCTGCGATCTGATTGTCCAAATGGTTATTATTTATAAAGGTATTACGTATAGAATATGTACAGTATTATCTGGCGTGTTGTTATGGTTGTTACTATGATAATTGTTATGATTATTGCAGCAAACCTGTATCAAGACACAACGTTAATCTCTTACCAAGTGAGCCCAGAAGTTGCATGTACAAGCCGTGACACGGCAACAATGAGTTTCACCGTAAGTTTTTCATTTGTATACGTACTTTTAACAGAGATGACCACGTCAGAAATGCCACTGGCAGTCTATGGCACGCAAAATGATACTCGTTGACATTTTATGTCCAAGGGACGTAATTCGTTTACGGGTAAATAGAAAAAAATAGAGATAACGTTGCTCTTTCTCCGATCTGAGTGTCCAAATGGTTATTATTTATAAAGGTATTACGTATAGAATATGTACAATATTATCTGTCGTGTTGTAATGGTTGTTACTATGCTTAGTGTTATGATTATTGCAGCTAACATGTATCAAGACACAACGTTAATCTTATCAAGTGAGCCCAGAAGTTGCATATACAAGCCATGACATGCCAACAATGAGTTCCATCGTAAGTTTTTCATATGTACACGTACTTTAAACAGAGATGCACAGGTCAGAAATGCCACTGGCACTCTATGGCACGCAGAATGATACTTGTTGACATTTGATGTCCAAGGGACGTAATCCGTGTACGGGGAAATAGAAGAAATAAAGATAACGTGGCTTTTTCTGCGATCTGAGTGTCCAAATGGTTATTATTTATAAAGGTATTACGTATAGAATATGAACATTATTATCTGGCGTTTTGTAATGGTTGTTACTATGATAATTGTTATGATTATTGCAGCAAACCTGTATCAAGACACAACGTTAATCTCTTACCAAGTGAGCCCAGAAGTTGCATGTACAAGCCATGACACGGCAACAATGAGTTTCACCGTACGTTTTTCATTTGTATACGTACTTTCAACAGAGATGACCACGTCAGAAATGCCACTGGCAGTCTATGGCATGCAAAATGATACTCGTTGACATTTTATGTCCAAGGGACGTAATTCGTTTACGGGTAAATAGAAAAAATAGAGATAACGTTGCTCTTTCTGCGATCTGAGTGTCCAAATGGTTATTATTTATAAAGGTATTACGTATAGAATATGTACAATATTATCTGTCGTGTTGTAATGGTTGTTACTATGATTAGTGTTATGATTATTGCAGCTAACATGTATCAAGACACAACGTTAATCTTATCAAGTGAGCCCAGAAGTTGCATATACAAGCCATGACATGCCAACAATGAGTTCCATCGTAAGTTTTTCATATGTACACGTACTTTAAACAGAGATGCACAGGTCAGAAATGCCATTGGCACACTATGGCACCCAGAATGATACTTGTTGACATTTGATGTCCAAGGGACGTAATCCTTGTACGGGGAAATAGAAGAAATAAAGATAACGTGGATTTTTCTGCGATCTGAGTGTCCAAATGGTTTTTATTTATAAAGGTATTACGTATAGAATATGTACATTATTATCTGTCGTGTTGTAATGGTTGTTACTATGATTAGTGTTATGATTATTGCAGCTAACATGTATCAAGACACAACGTTAATCTTATCAAGTGAGCCCAGAAGTTGCATATACAAGCCATGACATGCCAACAATGAGTTCCATCGTAAGTTTTTCATATGTACACGAACTTTTAACAGAGATGCACAGGTCAGAAATGCCACTGGCATTCTATGGCACGCAGAATGATACTTGTTGACATTTGATGTCCAAGGGACGTAATCCGTGTACGGGGAAATAGAAGAAATAAAGATAACGTGGCTTTTTCTGCGATCTGAGTGTCCAAATGGTTATTATTTATTAAGGTATTGCGTATAGAATATGTACATTATTATCTGGCGTGTTGTAATGGTTGTTACTATGATAATTGTTATGATTATTGCAGCAAACCTGTATCAAGACACAACGTTAATCTCGTACCAAGTTAGCCCAGAAGTTGCATGTACAAGCCATGACACGGCAACAATGAGTTTCTCCGTAAGTTTTTCATTTGTATACGTACTTTCAACAGAGATGACCACGTCAGAAATGCCACTGGCAGTCTATGGCACGCAAAATGATACTCGTTGACATTTTATGTCCAAGGGACGTAATTCGTTTACGGCTAAATAGAAAAAATAGAGATAACGTTGCTCTTTCTGCGATATGAGTGTCCAAATGGTTATTATTTATTTTATAAAGGTATTACGTATAGAATATGTACAATATTATCTGTCGTGTTGTAATGGTTGTTACTATGATTAGTGTTATGATTATTGCAGCTAACATGTATCAAGACACAACGTTAATCTTATCAAGTGAGCCCAGAAGTTGCATATACAAGCCATGACATGCCAACAATGAGTTCCATCGTCAGTTTTTCATATGTACACGTACTTTAAACAGAGATGCACAGGTCAGAAATGCCACTGGCACACTATGGCACCCAGAATGATACTTGTTGACATTTGATGTCCAACGGACGTAATCCGTGTACGGGGAAATAGAAGAAATAAAGATAACGTGGCTTTTTCTGCGATCTGAGTGTCCAAATGGTTATTATTTATAAAGGTATTACGTATAGAATATGTACATTATTATCTGGCGTTCTGTAATGGTTGTTACTATGATAATTGTTATGATTATTGCAGCAAACCTGTATCAAGACACAACGTTAATCTCTTACCAAGTGAGCCCAGAAGTTGCATGTACAAGCCATGACACGGCAACAATGAGTTTCAGCGTAAGTTTTTCATTTGTATACGTACTTTCAACAGAGATGACCACGTCAGAAATGCCACTGGCAGTCTATGACACGCAAAATGATACTCGTTGACATTTTATGTCCAAAGGACGTAATTCGTTTACGGGTAAATAGAAAAAATAGAGATAACGTTGCTCTTTCTGCGATCTGCGTGTCCAAATGGTTATTATTTATAAAGGTATTACGTATAGAATATGTACAATATTATCTGTCGTGTTGTAATGGTTGTTACTATGATTAGTGTTATGATTATTGCAGCTAACATGTATCAAGACACAACGTTTATCTTACCAAGTGAGCCCAGAAGTTGCATGTACAAGCCATGACACGGCAACAATGAGTTTCACCGTAAGGTTTTCATTTGTATACGTACTTTCAACAGAGATGACCACGTCAGAAATGCCACTGGCAGTCTATGGCACGCAAAATGATACTCGTTGATATTTTATGTACAAGGGACGTAATTCCTTTACGGGTAAATAGAAAAAATAGAGATAACGTTGCTCTTTCTGCGATCTGAGTGTCCAAATGGTTATTATTTATAAAGGTATTACGTATAGAATATGTACAATATTATCTGTCGTGTTGTAATGGTTGTTACTATGATTAGTGTTATGATTATTGCAGCTAACATGTATCAAGACACAACGTTAATCTTATCAAGTGAGCCCAGAAGTTGCATATACAAGCCATGACATGCCAACAATGAGTTCCATCGTAAGTTTTTCATATGTACACGTACTTTAAACAGAGATGCACAGGTCAGAAATGCCACTGGCACACTATGGCACCCAGAATGATACTTGTTGACATTTGATGTCCAAGGGACGTAATCCGTGTACGGGGAAATAGAAGAAATAAAGATAACGTGGCTTTTTCTGCGATCTGAGTGTCCAAATGGTTATTATTTATAAAGGTATTACGTATAGAATATGCACATTATTATCTGTCGTGTTGTAATGGTTGTTACTATGATTAGTGTTATGATTATTGCAGCTAACATGTATCAAGACACAACGTTAATCTTATCAAGTGAGCCCAGAAGTTGCATATACAAGCCATGACATGCCAACAATGAGTTGCATCGTAAGTTTTTCATATGTACACGTACTTTTAACAGAGATGCACAGGTCAGAAATGCCACTGGCACTCTATGGCACGCAGAATGATACTTGTTGACATTTGATGTCCAAGGGACGTAATCCGTGTACGGGGAAATAGAAGAAATAAAGATAACGTGGCTTTTTCTGCGATCTGAGTGTCCAAATGGATATTATTTATAAAGGTATTGCGTATAGAATATGTACATTATTATCTGGCGTGTTGTAATGGTTGTTACTATGATAATTGTTATGATTATTGCAGCAAACCTGTATCAAGACACAACGTTAATCTCTTACCAAGTGAGCCCAGAAGTTGCATGTACAAGCCATGACACGGCAACAATGAGTTTCACCGTAAGTTTTTCATTTGTATATGTACTTTCAACAGAGATGACCACGTCAGAAATGCCACTGGCAGTCTATGGCATGCAAAATGATACTCGTTGACATTTTATGTCCAAGGGACGTAATTCGTTTACGGTTAAATAGAAAAAATAGAGATAACGTTGCTCTTTCTGCGATCTGAGTGTCCAAATGGTTATTATTTATAAAGGTATTACGTATAGAATATGTACAATATTATCTGTCGTGTTGTAATGGTTGTTACTATGATTAGTGTTATGATTATTGCAGCTAACATGTATCAAGACACAACGTTAATCTTATCAAGTGAGCCCAGAAGTTGCATATACAAGCCATGACATGCCAACAATGAGTTCCATCGTAAGTTTTTCATATGTACACGTACTTTAAACAGAGATGCACAGGTCAGAAATGCCACTGGCACACTATGGCACCCAGAATGATACTTGTTGACATTTGATGTCCAAGGGACGTAATCCGTGTACGGGGAAATAGAAGAAATAAAGATAACGTGGCTTTTTCTGCGATCTGAGTGTCCAAATGGTTATTATTTATAAAGGTATTACGTATAGAATATGTACATTATTATCTGTTGTGTTGTAATGGTTGTTACTATGATTAGTGTTATGATTATTGCAGCTAACATGTATCAAGACACAACGTTAATCTTATCAAGTGAGCCCAGAAGTTGCATATACAAGCCATGACATGCCAACAATGAGTTGCATCGTAAGTTTTTCATATGTACACGTACTTTTAACAGAGATGCACAGGTCAGAAATGCCACTGGCACTCTATGGAACGCAGAATGATACTTGTTGACATTTGATGTACAAGGGACGTAATCCGTGTACGGGGAAATAGAAGAAATAAAGATAACGTGGCTTTTTCTGCGATCTGAGTGTCCAAATGGATATTATTTATAAAGGTAATGCGTATAGAATATGTACATTATTATCTGGCGTGTTGTAATGGTTGTTACTATGATAATTGTTATGATTATTGCAGCAAACCTGTATCAAGACACAACGTTAATCTCTTACCAAGTGAGCCCAGAAGTTGCATGTACAAGCCATGACACGGCAACAATGAGTTTCTCCGTAAGTTTTTCATTTGTATACGTACTTTCAACAGAGATGACCATGTCAGAAATGCCACTGGCAGTCTATGGCACGCAAAATGATACTCGTTGACATTTTATGTCCAAGGGACGTAATTCGTTTACGGGTAAATAGAAAAAATAGAGATAACGTTGCTCTTTCTGCGATATGAGTGTCCAAATGGTTATTATTTATAAAGGTATTACGTATAGAATATGTACAATATTATCTGTCGTGTTGTAATGGTTGTTACTATGATTAGTGTTATGATTATTGCAGCTAACATGTATCAAGACACAACGTTAATCTTATCAAGTGAGCCCAGAAGTTGCATATACAAGCCATGACATGCCAACAATGAGTTCCATCGTAAGTTTTTCATATGTACACGTACTTTAAACAGAGATGCACAGGTCAGAAATGCCACTGGCACTCTATGGCACGCAGAATGATACTTGTTGACATTTGATGTCCAAGGGACGTAATCCGTGTACGGGGAAATAGAAGAAATAAAGATAACGTGGCTTTTTCTCCGATCTGAGTGTCCAAATGGTTATTATTTATAAAGGTATTACGTATAGAATATGTACATTATTATCTGGCGTGTTGTAATGGTTGTTACTATGATAATTGTTATGATTATTGCAGCAAACCTGTATCAAGACACAACGTTAATCTCTTACCAAGTGAGCCCAGAAGTTGCATGTACAAGCCATGACACGGCAACAATGAGTTTCAGCGTAAGTTTTTCATTTGTATACGTACTTTCAACAGAGATGACCACGTCAGAAATGCCACTGGCAGTCTATGGCACGCACAATTATACTCGTTGACATTTTATGTCCAAGGGACGTAATTCGTTTACGGGTAAATAGAAAAAATAGAGATAACGTTGCTCTTTCTGCGATCTGAGTGTCCAAATGGTTATTATTAATAAAGGTATTACGTATAGAATATGTACAATATTATCTATTGTGTTGTAATGGTTGTTACTATGATTAGTGTTATGATTATTGCAGCTAACATGTATCAAGACACAACGTTAATCTTATCAAGTGAGCCCAGAAGTTGCATATACAAGCCATGACATGCCAACAATGATTTCCATCGTAAGTTTTTCATATGTACACGTACTTTAAACAGAGATGCACAGGTCAGAAATGCCACTGGCACACTATGGCACCCAGAATGATACTTGTTGACATTTGATGTCCAAGGGACGTAATCCGTGTACGGGGAAATAGAAGAAATAAAGATAACGTGGCTTTTTCTGCGATCTGAGTGTCCAAATGGTTATTATTTATAAAGGTATTACGTATAGAATATGTACATTATTATCTGTCGTGTTGTAATGGTTGTTACTATGATAATTGTTATGATTATTGCAGCAAACCTGTATCAAGACACAACGTTAATCTCTTACCAAGTGTGCCCAGAAGTTGCATGTACAAGCCATGACACGGCAACAATGAGTTTCAGCGTAAGTTTTTCATTTGTATACGTACTTTCAACAGAGATGACCACGTCAGAAATGCCACTGGCAGTCTATGGCACGCAAAATGATACTCGTTGACATTTTATGTCCAAGGGACGTAATTCGTTTACGGGTAAATAGAAAAAATAGAGATAACGTTGCTCTTTCTGCGATCTGAGTGTCCAAATGGTTATTATTTATAAAGGTATTACGTATAGAATATGTACAATATTATCTGTCGTGTTGTAATGGTTGTTACTATGATTAGTGTTATGATTATTGCAGCTAACATGTATCAAGACACAACGTTAATCTTATCAAGTGAGCCCAGAAGTTGCATAGACAAGCCATGACATGCCAACACTGAGTTCCATCGTAAGTTTTTCATATGTACACGTACTTTAAACAGAGATGCACTTGTCAGAAATGCCACTGGCACACTATGGCACGCAGAATGATACTTGTTGACATTTGATGTCCATGGGACGTAATCCGTGTACGGGGAAATAGAAGAAATAAAGATAACGTGGCTTTTTCTGCGATCTGAGTGTCCAAATGGTTATTATTTATAAAGGTATTACGTATAGAATATGTACATTATTATCTGGCGTGTTGTAATGGTTGTTTCTATGATAATTGTTATGATTATTGCAGCAAACCTGTATCAAGACACAACGTTAATCTCTTACCAAGTGAGCCCAGAAGTTGCATGTACAAGCCATGACACGGCAACAATGAGTTTCACCGTAAGTTTTTCATTTGTATACGTACTTTCAACAGAGATGACCACGTCAGAAATGCCACTGGCAGTGTATGGCACGCAAAATGATACTCGTTGACATGTTATGTCCAAGGGACGTAATTCGTTTACGGGTAAATAGAAAAAATAGAGATAACGTTGCTCTCTCTGCGATCTGAGTGTACAAATGGTTATTATTTATAAAGGTATTACGTATAGAATATGTACAAAATTATCTGTCGTGTTGTAATGGTTGTTACTATGATTTGTGTTATGATTATTGCAGCTAACATGTATCAAGACACAACGTTAATCTTATCAAGTGAGCCCAGAAGTTGCATATACAAGCCATGACATGCCAACAATGAGTTCCATCGTAAGTTTTTCATATGTACACGTACTTTAAACAGAGATGCACAGGTCAGAAATGCCACTGGCACTCTATGGCACGCAGAATGATACTTGTTGACATTTGATGTCCAAGGGACGTAATCCGTGTACGGGGAAATAGAAGAAATAAAGATAACGTGGCTTTTTCTGCGATCTGAGTGTCCAAATGGTTAATATATATAAAGGTATTACGTATAGAATATGTACATTATTATCTGGCGTGTTGTAATGGTTGTTACTATGATAATTGTTATGATTATTGCAGCAAACCTGTATCAAGACACAACGTTAATCTCTTACCAAGTGAGCCCAGAAGTTGCATGTACAAGCCATGACACGGCAACAATGAGTTTCACCGTAAGTTTTTCATTTGTATACGTACTTTCAACAGAGATGACCACGTCAGAAATGCCACTGGCAGTCTATGGCACGCAAAATGATACTCGTTGACATTTTATGTCCAAGGGACGTAATTCGTTTACGGGTAAATAGAAAAAATAGAGATAACGTTGCTCTTTCTGCGATCTGAGTGTCCAAATGGTTATTATTTATAAAGGTATTACGTATAGAATATGTACAATATTATCTGTCGTGTTGTAATGGTTGTTACTATGATTAGTGTTATGATTATTGCAGCTAACATGTATCAAGACACAACGTTAATCTTATCAAGTGAGCCCAGAAGTTGCATATAAAAGCCATGACATGCCAACAATGAGTTCCATCGTAAGTTTTTCATATGTACACGTACTTTAAACAGAGATGCACAGGTCAGAAATGCCACTGGCACTCTATGGCACGCAGAATGATACTTGTTGACATTTGATGTCCAAGGGACGTAATCCGTGTACGGGGAAATAGAAGAAATAAAGATAACATGGCTTTTTCTGCGATCTGAGTGTCCAAATGGTTATTATTTATAAAGGTATTACTTATAGAATATGTACATTATTATCTGGCGTGTTGTAATGGTTGTTACTATGATACTTGTTATGATTATTGCAGCAAACCTGTATCAAGACACAACGTTAATCTCTTACCAAGTGAGCCCAGAAGTTGCATGTACAAGCCATGACACGGCAACAATGAGTTTCACCGTAAGTTTTTCATTTGTATACGTACTTTCAACAGAGATGACCACGTCAGAAATGCCACTGGCAGTCTATGGTACGCAAAATGATACTCGTTGACATTTTATGTCCAAGGGACGTAATACGTTTACGGGTAAATAGAAAAAATAGAGATAACGTTGCTCTTTCTGCGATCTGAGTGTCCAAATGGTTATTATTTATAAAGGTATTACGTATAGAATATGTACAATATTATCTGTCGTGTTGTAATGGTTGTTACTATGATTAGTGTTATGATTATTGCAGCTAACATGTATCAAGACACAACGTTAATCTTATCAAGTGAGCCCAGAAGTTGCATATACAAGCCATGACATGCCAACAATGAGTTCCATCGTAAGTTTTTCATATGTACACGTACTTTAAACAGAGATGCACAGGTCAGAAATGCCACTGGCACTCTATGGCACGCAGAATGATACTTGTTGACATTTGATGTCCAAGGGACGTAATCCGTGTACGGGGAAATAGAAGAAATAAAGATAACGTGGCTTTTTCTGCGATCTGAGTGTCCAAATGGTTAATATTTATAAAGGTATTACGTATAGAATATGTACAAAAATTATCTGTCGTGTTGTAATGGTTGTTACTATGATTTGTGTTATGATTATTGCAGCTAACATGTATCAAGACACAACGTTAATCTTATCAAGTGAGCCCAGAAGTTGCATATACAAGCCATGACATGCCAACAATGAGTTCCATCGTAAGTTTTTCATATGTACAAGTACTTTAAACAGAGATGCACAGGTCAGAAATGCCACTGGCACTCTATGGCACGCATAATGATACTTGTTGACATTTGATGTCCAAGGGACGTAATCCGTGTACGGGGAAATAGAAGAAATAAAGATAACGTGGCTTTTTCTGCGATCTGAGTGTCCAAATGGTTATTATTTATAAAGGTATTACGTATAGAATATGTACATTATTATATGGCGGTTTGTAATGGTTGTTACTGTGATACTTGTTATGATTATTGCAGCAAACCTGTATCAAGACACAACGTTAATCTCTTACCAAGTGAGCCCAGAAGTTGCATGTACAAGCCATGACACGGCAACAATGAGTTTCACCGTAAGTTTTTCATTTGTATACGTACTTTCAACAGAGATGACCACGTCAGAAATGCCACTGGCACTCTATGGCACGCAAAATGATACTCGTTGACATTTTATGTCCAAGGGACGTAATTCGTTTACGGGTAAATAGAAAAAATAGAGATATCGTTGCTCTTTCTGCGATATGAGTGTCCAAATGGTTATTATTTATTAAGGTATTACGTATAGAATATGTACATTATTATCTGGCGTGTTGTAATGGTTGTTACTATGATACTTGTTATGATTATTGCAGCAAACCTGTATCAAGACACAACGTTAATCTCTTACCAAGTGAGCCCAGAAGTTGCATGTACAAGCCATGACACGGCAACAATGAGTTTCACCGTAAGTTTTTCATTTGTATACGTACTTTCAACAGAGATGACCACGTCAGAAATGCCACTGGCACTCTATGGCACGCAAAATGATACTCGTTGACATTTTATGTCCAAGGGACGTAGCTCGTTTACGGGTAAATAGAAAAAATAGAGATAACGTTGCTCTTTCTGCGATCTGAGTGTCCAAATGGTTATTATTTATAAAGGTATTACGTATAGAATATGTACATTATTATCTGGCGTGTTGTAATGGTTGTTACTATGATACTTGTTATGATTATTGCAGAAAACCTGTATCAAGACACAACGTTAATCTCTTACCAAGTGAGCCCAGAAGTTGCATGTACAAGCCATGACACGGCAACAATGAGTTTCACCGTAAGTTTTTCATTTGTATACGTACTTTCAACAGAGATGACCACGTCAGAAATGCCACTGGCACTCTATTGCACGCAAAATGATACTCGTTGACATGTTATGTCCAAGGGACGTAATTCGTTTACGGGTAAATAGAAAAAATAGAGATAACGTTGCTCTTTCTGCGATCTCAGTGTCCAAATGGTTATTATTTATAAAGGTATAACGTATAGAATATGTACATTATTATCTAGCGTGTTGTAATGGTTGTTACTATGATACTTGTTATGATTATTGCAGCAAACCTGTATCAATACACAACGTTAATCTCTTACCAAGTGAGCCCAGAAGTTGCATGTACAAGCCATGACACGGCAACAATGAGTTTCACTGTAAGTTTTTCATTTGTATACGTACTTTCAACAGAGATGACCACGTCAGAAATACCACTGGCACTCTATGGCACGCCAAATGATACTCGTTGACATTTTATGTCCAAGGTTCGTAATTCGTTTACGGGTAAATAGAAAAAATAGAGATAACGTTGCTCTTTCTGCGATCTGAGTGTCCAAATGGTTATTATTTATAAAGGTATTACGTATAGAATATGTACATTATTATCTGGCGTGTTGTAATGGTTGTTACTATGATACTTGTTATGATTATTGCAGCAAACCTGTATCAAGACACAACGTTAATCTCTTACCAAGTGAGCCCAGAGGTTGCATGTACAAGCCATGACACGGCAACAATGAGTTTCACCGTAAGTTTTTCATTTGTATACGTACTTTCAACAGAGATGACCACGTCAGAAATGCCACTGGCACTCTATGGCACGCAAAATGATACTCATTGACATTTTATGTCCAAGGGACGTAATTCGTTTACGGGTAAATAGAAAAAATAGAGATAACGTTGCTCTTTCTGCGATCTGAGTGTCCAAATGGTTATTATTTATAAAGGTATTACGTATAGAATATGTACATTATTATCTGGCGTGTTGTAATGGTTGTTACTATGATACTTGTTATGATTATTGCAGCAAACCTGTATCAAGACACAACGTTAATCTCTTACCAAGTGAGCCCAGAAGTTGCATGTACAAGCCATGACACGGCAACAATGAGTTTCACCGTAAGTTTTTTATTTGTATACGTACTTTCAACAGAGATGACCACGTCAGAAATGCCACTGGCACTCTATGGCACGCAAAATGATACTCGTTGACATTTTATGTCCAAGGGACGTAATTCGTTTACGGGTAAATAGAAAAAATAGAGATAACGTTGCTCTTTCTGCGATCTGAGTGTCCAAATGGTTATTATTTATAAAGGTATTACGTATAGAATATGTACATTATTATCTGGCGTGTTGTAATGGTTGTTACTATGATACTTGTTATGATTATTGCAGCAAACCTGTATCAAGACACAACGTTAATCTCTTACCAAGTGAGCCCAGAAGTTGCATGTACAAGCCATGACACGGCAACAATGAGTTTCACCGTAAGTTTTTCATTTGTATACGTACTTTCAACAGAGATGACCACGTCAGAAATGCCACTGGCACTCTATGGCACGCAAAATGATACTCGTTGACATTTTATGTCCAAGGGACGTAATTCGTTTACGGGTAAATAGAAAAAATAGAGATAACGTTGCTCTTTCTGCGATATGAGTGTCCAAATGGTTATTATTTATAAAGGTATTACGTATAGAATATGTACATTATTATCTGGCGTGTTGTAATGGTTGTTACTATGATACTTGTTATGATTATTGCAGCAAACCTGTATCAAGACACAACGTTAATCTCTTACCAAGTGAGCCCAGAAGTTGCATGTACAAGCCATGACACGGCAACAATGAGTTTCATCGTAAGTTTTTCATTTGTATACGTACTTTCAACAGAGATGACCACGTCAGAAATGCCACTGGCACTCTATGGCTCGCAAAATGATACTCGTTGACATTTTATGTCCAAGGGACGTAATTCGTTTACGGGTAAATAGAAAAAATAGAGATAACGTTGCTCTTTCTGCGATCTGAGTGTCCAAATGGTTATTATTTATAAAGGTATTACGTATAGAATATGTACATTATTATCTGGCGTGTTGTAATGGTTGTTACTATGATACTTGTTATGATTATTGCAGCAAACCTGTATCAAGACACAACGTTAATCTCTTACCAAGTGAGCCCAGAAGTTGCATGTACAAGCCATGACACGGAAACAATGAGTTTCACCGTAAGTTTTTCATTTGTATACGTACTTTCAACAGAGATGACCATTCAGAAATGCCACTGGCACTCTGTGGCACGCAAAATGATACTCGTTGACATGTTATGTCCAAGGGACGTAATTCGTTTACGGGTAAATAGAAAAAATAGAGATAACGTTGCTCTTTCTGCGATCTGAGTGTCCAAATGGTTATTATTTATAAAGGTATTACGTATAGAATATGTACATTATTATCTGGCGTGTTGTAATGGTTGTTACTATGATACTTGTTATGATTATTGCAGCAAACCTGTATCAAGACACAACGTTAATCTCTTACCAAGTGAGCCCAGAAGTTGCATGTACAAGCCATGACACGGCAACAATGAGTTTCACCGTAAGTTTTTCATTTGTATACGTACTTTCAACAGAGATGACCACGTCAGAAATGCCACTGGCACTCTATGGCACGCAAAATGATACTCGTTGACATTTTATGTCCAAGGGACGTAATTCGTTTACGGGTAAATAGAAAAAATAGAGATAACGTTGCTCTTTCTGCGATCTGAGTGTCCAAATGGTTATTATTTATAAAGGTATTACGTAAAGAATATGTACATTATTATCTGGCGTGTTGTAATGGTTGTTACTATGATACTTGTTATGATTATTGCAGCAAACCTGTATCAAGACACAACGTTAATCTCTTACCAAGTGAGCCCAGAAGTTGCATGTACAAGCCATGACACGGCAACAATGAGTTTCACCGTAAGTTTTTCATTTGTATACGTACTTTCAACAGAGATGACCACGTCAGAAATGCCACTGGCACTCTATGGCACGCAAAATGATACTCGTTGACATTTTATGTCCAAGGGACGTAATTCGTTTACGGGTAAATAGAAAAAATAGAGATAACGTTGCTCTTTCTGCGATCTGAGTGTCCAAATGGTTATTATTTATAAAGGTATTACGTATAGAATATGTACATTATTATCTGGCGTGTTGTAATGGTTGTTACTATGATACTTGTTATGATTATTGCAGCAAACCTGTATCAAGACACAACGTTAATCTCTTACCAAGTGAGCCCAGAAGTTGCATGTACAAGCCATGACACGGCAACAATGAGTTTCACCGTAAGTTTTTCATTTGTATACGTACTTTCAACAGAGATGACCACGTCAGAAATGCCACTGGCACTCTATGGCACGCAAAATGATACTCGTTGACATGTTATGTCCAAGGGACGTAATTCGTTTACGGGTAAATAGAAAAAATAGAGATAACGTTGCTCTTTCTGCGATCTGAGTGTCCAAATGGTTATTATTTATAAAGGTATTACGTATAGAATATGTACATTATTATCTGGCGTGTTGTAATGGTTGTTACTATGATACTTGTTATGATTATTGCAGCAAACCTGTATCAAGACACAACGTTAATCTCTTACCAAGTGAGCCCAGAAGTTGCATGTACAAGCCATGACACGGCAACAATGAGTTTCACCGTAAGTTTTTAATTTGTATACGTACTTTCAACAGAGATGACCACGTCAGAAATGCCACTGGCACTCTATGGCACGCAAAATGATACTCGTTGACATTTTATGTCCAAGGGACGTAATTCGTTTACGGGTAAATAGAAAAAATAGAGATAACGTTGCTCTTTCTGCGATCTGAGTGTCCAAATGGTTATTATTTATAAAGGTATTACGTAAAGAATATGTACATTATTATCTGGCGTGTTGTAATGGTTGTTACTATGATACTTGTTATGATTATTGCAGCAAACCTGTATCAAGACACAACGTTAATCTCTTACCAAGTGAGCCCAGAAGTTGCATGTACAAGCCATGACACGGCAACAATGAGTTTCACCGTAAGTTTTTCATTTGTATACGTACTTTCAACAGAGATGACCACGTCAGAAATGCCACTGGCACTCTATGGCACGCAAAATGATACTCGTTGACATTTTATGTCCAATGGACGTAATTCGTTTACGGGTAAATAGAAAAAATAGAGATAACGTTGCTCTTTCTGCGATCTGAGTGTCCAAATGGTTATTATTTATAAAGGTATTACGTATAGAATATGTACATTATTATCTGGCGTGTTGTAATGGTTGTTACTATGATACTTGTTATGATTATTGCAGCAAACCTGTATCAAGACACAACGTTAATCTCTTACCAAGTGAGCCCAGAAGTTGCATGTACAAGCCATGACACGGCAACAATGAGTTTCACCGTAAGTTTTTCATTTGTATACGTACTTTCAACAGAGATGACCATTCAGAAATGCCACTGGCACTCTGTGGCACGCAAAATGATACTCGTTGACATGTTATGTCCAAGGGACGTAATTCGTTTACGGGTAAATAGAAAAAATAGAGATAACGTTGCTCTTTCTGCGATCTGAGTGTCCAAATGGTTATTATTTATAAAGGTATTACGTATAGAATATGTACATTATTATCTGGCGTGTTGTAATGGTTGTTACTATGATACTTGTTATGATTATTGCAGCAAACCTGTATCAAGACACAACGTTAATCTCTTACCAAGTGAGCTCCAGAAGTTGCATGTACAAGCCATGACACGGCAACAATGAGTTTCACCGTAAGTTTTTCATTTGTATACGTACTTTCAACAGAGATGACCACGTCAGAAATGCCACTGGCACTCTATGGCACGCAAAATGATACTCGTTGACATTTTATGTCCAAGGGACGTAATTCGTTTACGGGTAAATAGAAAAAATAGAGATAACGTTGCTCTTTCTGCGATCTGAGTGTCCAAATGGTTATTATTTATAAAGGTATTACGTAAAGAATATGTACATTATTATCTGGCGTGTTGTAATGGTTGTTACTATGATACTTGTTATGATTATTGCAGCAAACCTGTATCAAGACACAACGTTAATCT
>JAWPHD010023491.1:0-21961 GCA_037043455.1 Cyrtodaria siliqua | reverse complement strand
GTGTTCCTACACTGAAATAGTGTAAAAGTGAATCGCTGTGGTCGAGGGTTTAGTTTCGGGATTGAACCGGTTGTTTAGTCCCAGGTTTGATCTCCAGTCGCGAAAGTTCGGAAACGTCGGTCATGTTGGAGTGTCCTTGGGCAAGGCATATTTTATTTTATAGCCTTAGAGTACTGGTTTGTTTACCTAGGGATCATGAATTAGTGAACTGTTGCCGTGATATAACTGAAATAATGTTGAAAATGGCGTAAAACCCCAATAAATAAATAGAAGTGTAAAACACAATGAACATTTATCTTCTGTTTTATTTCAAAGACTACGACTGGAAGACCGTCCTGGTGTTGATGATGATTCTGCATTGACAGATGTTGACTCTGATGATGATGAAGAGGTTGACGTTGGTGCTTCAGCCATGAATGACAACAGTATTCACACTCCCACATCTGCTGCAGATGCCAGCCCAAGGTAAAAACCTTTTATCATTTTTAGCTATTGTGATCACATTTCGTCAAGTGTCGGTCAGTCGTGCCTCGTCAACAATTGCCTTGTTCACACTCTACAGGCAAATCTTTGACAAGTTGAAACTGGGTTATATGAGGTCAAAGCCTTGGATCAAAGGTCAAATTGAAGGAAAATCTTGTAAGCACTCCACATTTTTAACTTGATCATGATGTAACTATCAGAATGTTTTTCTTGGTGATATGTAGGCCAAGTTTGAATATGGGTCATGTACAGTAAAAAAAACTAGGTCACAGTTATCATCTCAGTCTAAGAAGTTTCTAAATATTATCATTACAGACCAGAAATAGTTCATACATGTATGAAGCTGTACTGACTATATTTATAGCAAGCAAATTCCATAGAAAAATAGTTATATGTTATGTTTTGTTATATATTTCAAAGGACACCAGCAAATACTTTCCGGCCAAAACCAGTCCCCTATAAGAAGTCAACTAGCAGTATTCGTTGTGTATCCAACAGCTCCTCCAGCCGAACACGTCTGGACAGAAAGTTCCCATGTAGAACACAAAGTGGAATGTCATGCGCCATTGATACTGCTTGGCAGAAAAAAGGCTTTGATAGTTTGACATGTAAGTATTATGGCAAATTGTAGTGTATCTTACTCAATGACAGCTGTTAGGTTTAACAGTGATTCTCTGTTTAGCTCAACTGGCACAAAGTGCAAGGTGAGATTTAAGGATTGTTAAATGTTCCCCGTCGTCCATAGTGAGTTTGTTTACACTTTAACCTTCACAATTTTTGAGCAATTTGAATAAAACTTGGTCACAGTATTTATATCCATAAGAGTTTGATTGAATGCATATAGAACAGAAAGTTTGCTATTTGGACAACCACATTTTTCACTTTGAGAACCAATGTATGCATGTCAAAAAATGACATGGTTCGGGCACAGTTATTGATACACTGTTTATTGTTTTTACAGCCCACACATTCCTTATGAGCAAGGCAAAGTATGGTAAGAAAGTCGTGAAATCTATCATCAGCCATAGGACCTGTGGAACGTGCAACTGGTGGCGACGAAATAGACCTAGTGATGCTGTAAGACCACACAAGTGTGTCCGGAACCATACTGGAAGTGCACGTTTGATGGAAAGTGTCAGTGGAGAAAAGGGGGTTGTTCAGTTAGCTGATGAAGGAACGCCGGTTGAATATCTGGAAGGTGATGGAGACAATACTCTTATTGCGAGACTGAGGAACAACAGAAATATTCACATGAAAAAACGATATGATCGCAATCACGTGGTGAAAAATGTAGGAAAAAGTCTGTATGCATTACACTACAAAAAAGGTGTAAAATTGAGTAAAATGGTAATTTTGCATTTAGAAAAATGTTTGAAATACGCATTTGCACGAAACCAAGGGGACAAAGAGGCTCTTCGTGATAACTTGAAAGCTTTAGTACCTCATCAGTTTGGTGACCACTCTTTGTGCAGTGACAGGTTCTGTGTGTTCAAGAGGACACCAAGTGAAATGTATATTCATCATAGTCTGCCTTACAGAAGAGCATTAACAGATGAAACCCTTCGCCATGAACTCCAGAAAATTTTCGATCCCTTGGTAACCAGAGCTGATCAATACGCAGACTTGGGTTCAAGTCAACAGTGTGAACATGCGAACAAAGAGGTTAGTCTCAGAGCACCGAAGTCACACCACTATGGGAATACCAAGTCACTTGACTACAGAGTACACGCCACGGCTGCGTTCATCAATGAGGGAAGACACTACATACCAAATGTAAGTTTAAGCATGTTATATGGTTCAAAACATTCAGGGCTCATCATGTAGAGATGATATAAAAGGATACACTATCACTGATTCTAATTTCTTGAAGCAATGGTGAACCCTGACGCTTCTTTGAATTGTTGAAATAGTTTTGCTAAGTATTTTCATCTTATGTTGTTTAACCCTTTCCCACATACAACAAATCTGCAGCAGAAGACTTTGAACATATTTTGTCAACAAATAGAAAATCTCTATAATTAAATGGATAACCATTGACTTCAAGTGGAAAACATTGTGGCAAAAGGAGAAATTATTGCTTGTTTTGAGCAATTTCTTTTTTTGTCGCTATGTTTTCAAAAAGCGATATGCTGCAGAGGCGTCAGAAAGCGACTATATGAGGGAAGCGTTAACAAATGTTTGCTTGTTGGAACTAAGCCATTGGCTTTTTGTTTGCAGTTTTGTTTTTGTTTCTATTCTATGAACGGTTGTTATCATGTTCATACAGTTCTTTTTGATTTTTTCAGGTTTTATTATTGCTTCTTTTCATGTTCAGGGTTTTGTTTTATTTTCTATTGTTTGAAGTTTGTTTATTTTTATGTTCTTCTTTTATCAGTTCATGGTTTACCTGATGTTTCCTGCAGGTGTTCATGTGATATGGTATGTTGATCACGTTTCTAATTAGACATATAAGAATTGTGCATTCTATTTAGAATGCCTCTTGTTTAAAAAACACAATAGACACTAAATCCAATTCTGCTGATGCAAGATAAAACAAGGGCACCGCAAAGCGGATGCATCCCCTCGGCTGGGCTTGACCTTTGACCTATGACCTTGAAAATCAATAGGCTTCAAGATGTTACCATATACTTACTTTATACCAAGTTTGGTTAAGATCTGTCAAGAAATGGTTAGTGTAGAGTGATGACAAGGTTTGTTACGGACGGAAGGACGGACGGACACACATACATACGGACGGTCCCGTTACTATATCCCTTTCTCGCTTACTTCGTAACCGAGGGGATAATTAATCTTAATTCCAAAACATATTTTAAGCAAATACAGAACTAATGTTAATGTATTATTTATGTAAAAAGATTGTTTAATATACATAGAAATGTAGACATTCATATTGAAAAGTACTGTTCTTGAGTGATGGTCAAACATCTAACATGATCTGGAGCATGCACAATTATGTTTCAATCTTCAGATGAATATGAAACTTGGTCTGTCGCCTGGGAAGTATACTGTGAAATATGCGGACAAATGTCAGAAGCGCCGTTTGCAGAAGCAGCAGTCTCAGAGCCTTCCATCTGTAAAGCGTCGTAGGCTGATACTTAAACAAGAACGTGCTACCAGCCAGGGTGCAATGGAAGCCTTAGAGGGTGTATCCTACGAGTCAGGTAGGACATTGCAATCAGAAATGGATTGCTTGATTTAGATCTAAACAACTGGTTTTGTTATAAGTGGATCAGATGATGTAATTCATAACATTTTGATTATGAACGTGAAAAGAAGTTGACCTATATATGAAGTCATTTATCAGTGCCTAGGCTGAAATGTGCAGTTTAGGTTGATTGATTAATTGGGGTTTAATGCCGTTTTCAACATTTTTTCAGTCATATCACGGCGGACAGTTTACCTACTCATGCATTTCCTGGTTTTCCCACACCAGTACACCACACAACATACTTTCCAAGCAACTGGCTGCTTTTCCACATAGACTGTTAAACAGCCCATTCAGTCAAACGTTCGAAAGAATGTTGGCCGTGCTGGGATTCGAACTCACAACCCCTGGATTGACAGCCTGCGTCGCTACCGATTGAGCTACCGGGGCTTGTTGTGCGATTTCAGAAACATGCTTTTTTATAAAGCTTTTATCTGGTGTTCTTTAGATATCAATACAAACAATTGTTAGTCTTCAGTCAAATTTACATTTCAATGTATCAATTACAGGAGTTGGTCATTCCACAGAAGTGGACATCGAGAAGCTACCAGACGCAATTGCACGAGGCAACTTCAAACCAGTGAAAGTGGGTAGTGGAGAGCCGACATTTATTGCCATTGATCTGGAAACAACAGATCTTAGTAAGAATTTATATCACCCAGTCTTATGATATTATAACCAGCAAGTTTGGGATTGACAGTCTAGCTTGAAAACTTCTGTGTTTACTGATGAGTATAAAAAAATGCATGTTTTTTATAGAATATCTATAATATTTTATAAATGGGAAAAGGGCTGAAGAAGGAGAGATCATTATTATGGTTTGATTGATTTATTGGGGTTTAACGCAGTTTTCAACAATTTTTCAGTCATATCCCGGCGGCCAGTTGACCTACTCATATGTTTCCTGGTTTGCTCACACCAGTACTCCACATAACATACTTTCCAAGCAACTGACTCCTTTTCCACATAGACTGTAAGCCCATTGGTGAAAGACAAATGACGCTTGTCACAGTGACTTTTGTCAAATGTAGGAAAGAATGTTGGCCGAGATTGGGTTCGAACACACAAACCCTGGATTGACAGCCATCGTCGCTACCAACTGAGCTACTGGGGCTCGGATATATCTTTTATCAGGGAAATTAATAATACATTTGTATAATTGACATTTATTATCAAAATTGTGCAACATAATAATCTTTCTTTTCAGTTCGTTATTCTGTGATGCCACACATCACCCAAATCGCGGCAGCAGAGATGAAGACAGGGAGTAAATTTTCAGTTTACACAAAGCCTTGTGTACCAATTGCTGCTGAGGCACAAAGAGTTACTGGGATATATGTGAACAATGACGGTGACATGTCTGTGAATGGACAACCTGTGGTCTGTGAAACGATAGATAGTGCAATTGTCAAATTATATAATTGGTTGCAGAAGTTCTCTAACGTTATTCTTGTTGCGCATAATGGCCGCAGGTTTGACTTTCCTGTATTGATGACCGCTATAGATAAAAACAAAACCATGGAAGTCTTTTTACAATGTGTATTTGGTTTAATTGACAGTCTGCCATTGTTTAAGAAGAAATTCCCAGATCAGTCTCACAAACAGGAAGACTTAGTCAAACAGCATCTTGGCATTTCGTATGATGCTCACAATGCTGAAGCTGATGTCGAGGCCCTTGGAAAACTTCTTGCACTTTGTGATGAGTCAGAGCGTTTACCTTTTAGTTTTTCCCCTGTTGCAATGAAACATTCATTACAGTTTAATACTGCAAAGTCTTCCAACATTAGATCTTTAGACACCTTGATAATCCATGGTATAATGAAGCGCCCAACTGCAGAAAATATTGCTGGATCAGGGTTAAACTTGAACCATTTGAAGGTGATCTTCAAGCGGTCAGGGGAAGATGGACTTCATGATTCTTTCACAGCAGCAAACAGTGATGGGTTACCTAGAATAACAAATTCTAAAAAAGTCCTTGAGGAAGTTATTCCAAAGTTGGCCAAGCACTTTGAATCTAGTGTCGGCTCTTGATCTGTTTTACACAAAAAATTACATAAATCGGATTATGTGGTTGTTTCAAACAAAATACTTTATGTCAACTTATTGATGGTGAATGTTGTTTTAATTTGGCTATTCTGTTTGATACACTATATAGACAATTATTGTATTGTTCATTTTGATTTACTAATTATGTTTTTGGGATTTTTTTTCAATTTTTCATAGTTGTACTTTTACAAAATCGAAAAAAATCACGATTATTTGTTATTGACATTGCAACTGACAGGCTCATATTCAATTGTTGGTATCTTGCTTTTCCTGATTTGGAGCTTTAACTCAATTAAGTAATAACTTAAGAGTGTATTAACACTATTCCTGATTAAAAACTATGAAAATTGATTTTTTTATTGCAAGTTTTGTAAGTATACCCCCAGACATTTCGCACTGAAATTATGACACAAAGGGGAGATAACCATAATTAGGTTTTTTTTCCAAACCTGTGGTTGAAATCTTCTTAAACTTCATATTTTGGTCTCTTGTTAGTTGTGGATCAAGAATATAGCAAGTAAAACAACATTTGATTTTTTTGGCATTACACTCCCTCTACCTTAAAACATCTAGTGCATAATTCTAGTTCATGAGAAAGTGATGTAAATGTAACAATTAAAGTTATCTGCCCTTTGCTTGGATGGTGAAGGTCACATCCACATTTGCTTTGTCACGTTGCAATTTACCACTCAAGATACAACTATAAGCAAAGTTTGAAAGGTCTTAGTGCATACAGTTTGTGAAAAAGTGACCTTAACACCAAAGTTGAAGGTAAAAATTATAAGGTTATCTGCCCTTGCTTGGAGGGTCAAGGTCACTTCCACATTTGCTTTGTCACGTTGTGAAGTACCACTCAAGATACAACTATAAGCAAAGTTTTAAAGGTCTAGTGCATACAGTTTGTGAAAAAGTGACCTAAACGCAAAACTTGAATGTTGCCGCCGCCGCCGCCGGAAAAGCAACACCTATGTCTCTTTTTTTCTTCGAAAAAGCGAGACAAAAAATGTGTTTGTTTACTTTTTTTGCTTGTGAATCCATTTTTGGAAAATGTATGCAACCCACTCCCCCTAACACAAAATCTGGATCCACAGCTAATTCAAATAGGGCAACATTTAATATAAGATATTAATTTTTTTTGTATTTTGGGAAATGTTTTGCTTTTTTTTGGGAAAATAGATGGATCTTTTGGATTGGGATGGCCCAAAATTTAGACTAGAAAAATCCATGTGAATAAACATAATTCTTACCAGAAAGTAAGATATTTAGAGTAATTGACAGTCCAAAGTTATTGTTTGATTTACTACATTATTAGCAACAAGGGAAATAACTCCACGTACAGAATTGAAGATCTGCAAACTACACCGTGAAATTCATTTCGTCACATCTATTTAATTGTAAATACTGTAGTTAAATTAAGAAAGTACTTACGTAGTGTGCTTAAGTACAACATTCCATTTTCAATAGGTATCTTGTACCGTTTATCCCCATCTTGATCAACTGTTGTCACATGTTGTTCGTCCGGGTCCGCCATTTTGAAAATTTCCCGCCAGGTGCTTCTAAAGGATGCTGATCAATTTAGGCGCTTGTAAACATCTCTACGAAATGCGGAATGCGGAATGCGGAATTCGGAATGCGGAATGCGGAATTCGGAATGCGGAATGCGGAATGCGGAATGCGGAATTCGGAATGCGGAATGCGGAAGTCAAGAAATAGAATTGAAGTAATAATAATAATAATAATAATAATTTATGCGTGCACGTGTATGTATGTGTGTTGTGAAATCTCAGTGTTACTGTTAAAGATGCAATTACTTCTCACATTTTATATTTAATAATCATGTAATATAAAAGTGTATGTATAAAAGTGTATGAATATTGCCAGTGACCACGAGTGTTGTATTTTTATATAAACCCCATATTATAATACACATTAAGTTAAATTCCCTATAACCTGAGTATCCGTGTATGGTTTGTATAAATACACCATAAACGTATATACTATTATACCCTATACATATACACTACTTGAGTATCTGTTTTTCCTTTGTATATACTCATACTATAAACTTCAATATAAAATATAAGCTTTTCAAAAATTCTCTTATTTATTATTAGTGCCAATATGAAAAAAAACATAATTAAATTTTAACTCGAGTTTGATAGATCCACATACGCGGATCCAGAATGTTACCTCGAGGCGTGGGGAGAGAGTCTAACTTAGACCAAATGTTTTATCAATAAAAACCAAACATTTGCGATTTTTCACGAAAGTGGGGTGTGGTGATGGTGTGGTGGAGCTTAATATAATATATATTATATAATTTAGAAAATCTCAAACAATAAAACGTGGCTCCAACGTAAAAATTTACGTTGGAGCCACGTTTTATTGTTTTTCTGCCACTGCTCTTAGTGATATGAGCGAGATGGCACCTGAAACAATGCAGGGGTCATGATGAAGACCTTTAATGAGCATGAACGAAAAATGACAAAATGAATATGAATGGTGGTGGGGGTGTGGGGTCCTACCCCTCTGCAGGTGACGGTATGTTTGCAGGTGTTGTATTCTACCCCGGCAACCACACGGGGACCACTAGTGATATATAGCGGTGTGATATATGGCGCTGGCAAACATTACTACGAAATGCGGAATGCGGAATTCGGAATGCGGAATGCGGAATTCGGAATGCGGAATGCGGAATGCGGAATTCGGAATGCGGAATGCGGAATTCGGAATGCGGAATGCGGAATGCGGAATTCGGAATTCGGAATGCGGAATTCGGAATTCGGAATTCGGAATGCGGAATTCGAAATGCGGAATTCGGAATGCGGAATGCGGAATGCGGAATGCGGAATGCGGAATTCGGAATGCGGAATTCGGAATGCGGAATGCGGAATGCGGAATTCGGAATGCGGAATGCGGAATGCGGAATGCGGAATGCGGAATGCGGAAGTCAAGAAATAGAAGTGAAGTAAATGTGAGCCAAATGGGCCATCGTAGTTAGTTGATATCAACGTCAACTTCGTTAATGCAGCAGATTTACAATTTAATATAGATGACCAACTTTTTTGATGTTTTGCTAATGGAAATTAGGGGGAAAACCATAACATACTCTTCCTATAAAAAAAGACTTCAAAATAATAAAGAGCATACTCTTCTAAATGAAATTCAAAATTTAGAAAAATAAGTACAATTAGAACATGACTTAATAGAAAATAAACGGAATGAACTATACGAAATTAGGGAGAAAAAAACTAGAGATAACAAAAATAAGATCTAGAGCAAAATGGGTTCAGGAAGGGGAAAAAACAAGCAGATATTTTTGTAATCTAGAATTATTTTTTTTTACTTTTAAGTCAATGATAAGGTTAAAAACAAAATAGAATTATTAAGTCTCAAAAAGATATAGTAAATGAAACAAGAGAATTCTACAAAAAATCTCTATTCTTATCATGCAACCAATCATGGAAACCTTAAAGAGATAGGCTGTCTAACATGTACATACGAAAACTAACAGAGGAAAATAAAAATCTAATTGAGGGCCCTCTTAACTACAGCGAATGTCTAAATTTAAAAGTCCTGGCTTAAGTGACTTTACCGCAGAATTTTACAAGTTTTTCTGGCGAGATATCGGACACTTTGTAGTAAGGTCTATAAATGAAGGTTTTAATAGAGGTGAACTATCCATCTCTCAGAAACAAGGGGTTATTATTTGTAAACGCAGAGACAAAAACAAGTTTACCATTGATTATCAATGAGGATCAAACTGGCTTCATAGCAGGTAGATACATGGGGGAGGGTGGGGGGAGTGGGGGGGGGGGGGGGATACTAGACTAATATATGATCTAATGGTCTATGCAGAAAAGTATAACATTCCAGGACCATTATTACTCACTGACTTTGAAAAGTTCAGTTGCCTGGACATTTATTTTTGAAGTCCTGGATTATTTCAACTTTGGGCCTTCTTTTACAGAATGGATAACAGTTTTACTGAGCTATTACAAAGGGAATTTCAGTGACCATGCTACAATATAATATAAAAGTCATATTTACTTAAATTTTACAAGTGATTATCATATGGGCCCTGTTTATGTTCATATTTTAGTTGTATTCAGGCTCAAAACCGCTTCGAAATTGCCGTTAAGGCAATCAACTTTTCATTTTAAATGAATTACAAGTGATCTTATAGAACATATTTAATTTCTTAACTTCTTTACTTCATTATAATACTCAAATATAAATTGCGGGGGGGGGGGGGGGGATCAAACTGGCTGGCTTCATAGCAGGTAGATACATGTGGTGGGTGGGGGGGGGGGGGGGGGGGGGGGGGGGGGGTCCTGGATTATTTCAACTTTGGGCCTTCTTTTACAAAATGGATAATTGTATTCAGGCTCAAAACCGCTTCGAAGTTGCCGTTAAGGCAATCAACTTTTCATTTTAAGTGAATTACAAGTGATCTTATAGAACATATTTAATTTCTTAACTTTTTTACTTCATTATAATACTCAAATATAAATGGGTGCCGAAACGTCTAGGGTAAAAAATAAAATAGATGCCGAAATGGTTTGATGCCGAAACGTCTAGGTGCCGATTCGTTTAGGTGTCGAAATGGTTTTGTGCCAAAACATCCTGAATCTATATTGATCACACAGACGCAAAAACTTGAGAATTGTCGACATTTATTAATAACTGATCATTGGGACCCTGCTTTAATTAGACTAATATACTATATAAACAATAGTTTTCGTCTAGAAAACACTAATCCTACTTAACAGTTTTTAAAAGCTATATTCAAATACTGTTTAAAGTTGAGAAATGAAACAAGACATTTTTGAAAAGCAATGGGAAAAATACATGATTTTATTATAAAAAAAATAAAATAAAATCACAAAATATAAAATATGGTGGACCTGATTTCAAAATATATCTTAGTTTGGACTTGCTGAATCCAACATCTGTTAGTTTTTATGTATATTAAGATTCCCACTTTGTATATAAGTTCTCCATTTACTCCATTAGTGCACACTGTTATTCCCCCTTTTATAATGTCACTTTATATGGTTTTCATTGGGTTTCTATGTTAAACAACATGACATGATTCTAAAATTGTAACAGATAACTGTTGTAAAGCTAAACATTAATGCTATTCATGTTATCTCCCCTGTATACAGGGAACTATAATCCCTCGCTAGACATGACTATGGAAATATACTTTCTGATTCTTATAAAAGTAAACTACATGTAACATTGATGTGTAATAGAGACTATTCATTTGAATACGTTTAACATGGATTATTGACTAGTTTCAAATGAGTTCTCATTAAATAAACCTTTATAACATATTGTTGTAATTGCTCCACTACTCTTAGATGATTGGAATTGAAACAAAAGCCCAGTATAAAATACTGAACATACAAAAATCTGACGACAGATCATGTCGGCCATGTAAGAGTCAGTAGTGCTTTTAAATCTTACATTGAATATTATAATAGTTATTAGGCAGAAACAGCTAAACAATGACATGTTAAGATATAAAGGCCTGTTATGTCACAAATCCAATCATTAGTTGTAACCGTACTAGCTATATGCTAGACTTCTAACGATAAATATACTTTCATATATTACATGGTTTCATATAATATTTACAGATTGTACATTTAGAAAAAAATAATAATAACACGATAATATATTCACGAGATGCATGTATATATGCAAAACAAAAAAGTTACATAAAAGTTACAAAAAAAAACAACACATGGTGGTTAAGCTTAATTGTAAGTTTGATTGGAAGGGTCCTAAATGTTTGCGTGCACAAAATGGTGTACATTTTACTTAACCATACAGAGGAATATGCAGTTGTTTCCAGCTCATGCAATACCCAAAGATCGGGTTTTTGCAATGTTTTAATGAAGTCGATTACGGACATTTTCCATTTTCCGGTCATACTCGTGTACTACCGGAATTCAACCAATTATGTGTTGTTGTTCAACTGGTTTGTTTGGTAAGACAAATGAGCTGCTACAACCTTCGAAATAGTGATATTTATGCCACTACTGCTCGTAGAACTGACTATTCAATAACTCGTGTGCACCTTCATCTCAGTCTCTGGAACAACTTACCAATAGATACACGTAATTCAGAATCTATCTCGATGTTCAAGAGAAAACTTTTAAGTTCTGTTTTCCCCAGCTCAACAGTTCCAACACACTACTTATCTGGCCAACGATTATTTGCTGTTTTACATGCCAGAATACGAAATTATTGCAGTAACCTTAATAATGATCTTTATTTAAACCATTTACGGGAATCATTCAATTGCGATTGTGGTTCTGCAGTAGAAGACGCTGAACACTTTTTTCCAACTGTAACTTATTTCGTACACAACGGCTTCGTTTGTTTCAGTCAACTCGTACATTTCACCCATTAAAGGGCTAAGTCCTGGAAGAGATGAAAATGGCCCTATTAATTGTGAAAAAAATAAAAAAGATATATTTCAGATGCTATGACGTTTTTCACACGTTAGAAGTTTGAATTTTCCAGAAACAATACTGTTTCTATAATCTGACTCAAAAAAGAATGCTTTATGTGCATTGTAATCTCCATAGCAACTCGCTATTTCCTAATTTTCCAGTATCTTGAGCATGTTCAAAGCATCATTGCACACTGAGCGCAGTCGTCGACCTTGCTAAACCAGGTATATTTAAATAGCGTATATATAATTGTTGTTCTAGTCTTAAAATTATAGAATGGTCGTGGCATGCGCTCTTTGTGAAAATTATTTTTTTCTTCCTTGTCAAATGCCAGTTTTCGCTCATTGCCAAATATTGCAGCAGGTCTTCGTCAGATGTAAACTCATACTGTATTATCATAACACATCAATAAAATTGCAAGATTAAAATGTCTGTGTTTTTATTTTGATTTATTTATGTACAACAAAGGATACAGTGGTTTGATAAATGATCGTAAACAGTTACCGGCTATCTATACGTGTATCACCCTAAGGAACCCCATCAAGTGTCGAGCAGCTACGATCGAATGTCAACAAACCGGCACAACATTTCGGGAATTATTTTTCAAGACTTAACTTATTCAACAATGTGAACGAAGAAAACACAGACTGGGAAAAGTCCAATAATTTCAGTAAGTATCGCATTTACAGTATAGTAATTATTATTTATGCAACTTGTGGACAAAAGTCTGAAAAGACGATCGTGACAATTTAGGTCGTCTGCTAGTACTAGTAGTAGTGGGCTACTGTAACGGTACTGTACTGTAGGTATTCATAAATTAATGACAAATAGGGGTCTGCATCACATCAGTGTGAGAATAAATAATATATTACAGAATATAAATGTTGTATACAGTGCAGTTCGAATCTCACTGGGAACTCGACTTGTAAGTGAGGATGTATCAATTTTCCCATTTCTGCTCATGTGAGATAGGCATTTCATATCTAGATAACTCTTTCTTGCAAATCCGCCATTTTACCGGGGCTAGATATTTCCATCTCACCCTAGGGTCGAGATAAAATTCACGCGCAACAATAATGACGTCAATACTGTAAACAGATGTATGGCGTCATTGTGTTAAAAAAACATTAAAACGTTAGTTTTAATGTTGGCGACGTCAACACACAAAATGTCAATGGCAGAGCCTCGTCCCTGGTTACAATTCTGACCCTCGTGTGAGATTTCCCTATCTCACATGGGTACTCATGACGGATTCTTATAATTTTACATGACACGTGACTTACGACGTCAAGACGTGACGTCGACGTCACCTTATTCCAGTGTGCACAACCCACGTGAACCAAATGATAGGGTTCAACACGAAATAACCAAGAAATCCGGCCTCGATTCAGGTAACATTTTGTCTGATTTTTTTGCCAATAGTTAACCGATCTTTATGACACTTAGTTCATCTAATGCAGAAAACAAAATGCTACTGCCGGTTGAACCCCGTTTTTGAAAATATCGTGAAACGAAATAGTTATCGAAATAATAAGAATGTTATTTTGGTTGAAAGCCGTGACATTTCAGTAAACTCATGAATTTTAACCCATTTACACAATCTAGCTCTTAATTATTGTCTTTACACACATTCCTATAGTTTGTATTCAAGGGATTGTATTTCGTATGATTTTACTGGGCATATGTCAATTAGAGCGGTTTGCAAGGCAAAAATTAAAAAAATTATTCAGAACACACCGTTTCAATTAAATGATAGGGTACACATAAAAAGTACACTTGTAGTTAAATCGTGAATAAACACGGTTTTAATAACATTCCGTTTGCCATTGATATACATTCTGAAACGGGCATTGATAGCATGTTTCCGTTCTGCAGATAGGTTTGTATTGTGTCAAAGGACTGACTTATCTTGTTCAAATGTAGCATCTTCAGTATGCTTTGCATATATGATTGGCACCAATACCCGTCTCACAATCACGATTGTGCCGTCCTACAGTATACTGTATCATATCAGCATTGTTTGAATGGTTTTCAAGTGCTTATACTGTAGCTTTGGTCCTACGTCTGTAACAAGTACATGTATGTTTTGTATTAGAATTTTATCCAAAAAGTTGCAGCAATCTACTGACTTCTATAGCTTTGAATGTCCTTATCATTGTCATCTTGAGTTTCTAAATCATTTCTATGTTGAGTGTATTTATCATTGTCGCCTTGCATCTTATAATTACCTCTCATGAACAGACTCAATAAAACCGAGTATGCTACTTTTCTCTCGTTTGTTTGTTGCTGCCAAGGGATCACCTTTTCAGTATTCATTGACATTCACACTAGCGTTTGTTTAGTGCTGTGTGGCGGCCGTAAAAAGTCGCCCGGTTACAAATCAGTAGTGTTATTATTTATTGGTCCGTTGGGATCTGTGTTGCTTTAAAGTATAATATCGCTTAAGCCGGTGCGAGGAGGCGTTAGAGTGTTGCATTTTATAATTACCTCTTATGAACGGACTCAATAAAACTGAGTCTGCTACTTTTCTCTCTTGTTTGTGCTTGTTGCTTCCAAGGGATTACCTTTTCAGTATTTATTGAGTTTGTAAATCATTGCTATGTTGGGTGTATTTATCATAGTCACATTGAGTGTGTATATCGTTTCTATGTTGATTGTATTTATCATTGTCACCTTGAGTGTGTAGATCCTTTCTATGTTGAGTGTCTTCCTCATTGTCACATTGAGTGTGTATATCATTTCTATGTTTGGTGCCTTTATTATTGTCATCTTGAGTGTGTATATCATTTTTATGTTCAGTGTCTGTATCATTGTCACCTTGAGTGTGTATATCATTTTTATGTTCAGTGTCTTTATCATTGCCACCTAGAGTGGTGTGTAAATCCTTTATATGTTGAGTGTATTTATCATTGTCACGTTCATTATCTCCATAATAGTCACCAAACACCATGTTCAAACACATTTTGCCTATTTTGGTATGGTGTTTTTGAAGGTGTTCCAACTGAAACAGTACTGAACGGCGATTTTAATAGAATTCGTATTACACCACGATCAGACTTAAATGGCGAGTGCATTGATTTAGGAAAAAGTTTTCTCACGGGTATTTGGTTCAGGAATACGGAATGGGGTTGAGTCGTTAATGCACTAAAAGTATCGATCCATAGAAAGCCGGATGCTGTTTTCTTGTGTTTAATCTTCATTTCGATCGACATCTTACGTCTGTTTATGCATAGGTTAGTCTTGGGGTTTGTATCTCGGCATGTTTCTGTAAAATGCAATACTTGGTAGCGAGACATGATGGTACTTTAAATAATAGACTGGTCTAATTTTGTCAATGACACGATTACTGCATAAATGGGCTACGTAAAATATTTTGAATTTGAAACACGTACAAAATATTCCAGATATATCTTGGCATGTAAATGACGTGTCGTTTTGGAAACAAATGGTGGATACTAAAATGCACTCAATTTTGTAATGGTCAATACTTTGCAAATCCGCATTCTTATAATCCCAAACATTAAAAAAATCTGTGGAAACAGAGGAATATCGTAAATATCATGCTCATTAAAAACGCGTTGGATTTCAATCTAGGTATATAGAAATATTCTTAAAACATATACTACATAACACTAGACCCGTTTCAGAATATGTATCAATGGCAAACTAAATGCTATTAAAACCGTACACTTGTAGTTAAATCACGATTTAAAAGTGTAAGTTTTTTTATGTTTACCCTATCATTTAACTGAAATGGTGTGTTCTGAATCATTTTTTATTTTTGCCTTGCAAACCGCTCAAATTGACTTATGCCCAGTAAAATCATACGAAATACAATCCCTTGAATAAAATATATAGGAATGAGTATAAAGACAAGAACTAGATTGTGTAAATGGGTTAAAATTCATGAGATTACTGAAAAAGTGTTTACCCTGTCACGGCTTTCAACCAAAAAAAATCTTATTCCTTCAATAACCTTTTTGTTTCAAGAGTTTTTCAAAAAAGGGTTTCAACCGGGAGTAGCATTCTGTTTTCTGCATTAGGTGAACTAGGTTTAATAAAACTCGGTTAACTATTGGCAACAAAATCAGACAAAATGTTACCTGAATCGAGACCGGATTTCTTGGCTATTTCGTGTTGAACCCTATCATTTGGTCACGTGGGTTGTGCACACTGTATAAAGTCAACATTAAAACAGACATGGGATGGCGAGTTGTCCGTCATCCGTCGTCCGTCGTCCGTCCGTCTGTTAACATTTGCCTTATGAACACTCTAGAGCCTTCATTATTAATCGAATCTTTACGAAACTTTGCCAGTGTCTTTATATCAATGAAAGCTCGGACAAGTTCGAAAACCAGCCGGATCGGATAAATTTCACCGGAGTTATGGCCCTTGTTTTGCTGGAAAATGCCATATTAAGCCTTGTGAACACTCTAGCACCTTTATTTATTATTTGATCTTTACCAAACTTGCAAAGATCTTTAATATTAATAAAAGCTGGAATAAGTGTTAAAACCAGCCAAATCGGATCAGTAACACCGGAGTTATGGCCCTTGTTTTTTCTGAAAATTGCTATTTTCTGCCTTGTGAACACTCTAACACCTTCATTTATTATTTGATCGTTACCAAACGTGCACAGATTGTTTATACCAACGATAGCTTAGACAAGTTCGAAAATCAGCTAAATTGGGTCAGTAACACCAGAGTTATGGCCCTTGTTTTTCTGAAAAAATGCCATTTTCTGCCTTGTGAACACTCTAGCACATTCATTTATTATTTGATATTTACCAAACGTGCACAGGTTGTTTATCAATAAAAGCTCAAACAAGTTCGAAAACCAGCTACATCGGATCGGTAACACCGGAGTTATGGCCCTTATTTTTTCTGAAAATGCTATTTTCTACCTTGTGAACACTCTAGGGCCTTCAATATTAATCGGACCTTTACTTAACTTTGCCAGTGTCTTTATATCAATGAAAGCTCGGACAAGTTCGAAAACCAGCCGGATCGGATAAATTTCACTGGAGTTATGGCCCTTGTTTTGCTGAAAAATGCCATATTAAGTATTGTGAACACTCTAGCACCTTCATTTATTATTTGATCTTGCACAGATTGATAATATCAATGAAATCTCGGACAAGTTCGAAAACCAGCCAAATCGGATCAGTAACACCGGAGTTATGGCCCTTGTTTTTTCTGAAAATTGCTATTTTCTGCCTTGTGAACGCCCTTACACCTTCATTTTATTATTTGATCGTTACCAAACTTGCATAGATTGTTAATACCAATAATAGCTTAGACAAGTTCGAAAATCAGCTAAATTGGGTCAGTAACACCAGAGTTATGGCCCTTTTTTTCTGAAAAAAATGCCAATTTCTGCCTTGTGAACACTCTAGCACATTCATTTATTATTTGATCTTTACAAAACTTGCATAGATTGTTAATATTAATAAAAGCTCAAACAAGTTTGAAAATCAGCTAATTCGGATCAATAACACCGGAGTTATGGCCCTTGTTTATTCTGAAAAATGCTATTTTCTGCCTTGTGAACACTCTAGGGCATTTAATATTAATCGGACCTTCACTTAACCTTGCCAGTGTCTTTATATAAATAAAATCTCGGACAAGTTCGAAAACCAGCAAGATCGAAGTAATTTCACCGGAGTTATGGCCCTTGTTTTGCTGAAAAATGCCATATTAAGCCTTGTGAACACTCTAGCACCTTCATTTATTATTTGTTATTATTTGATCTTTACCAAACTTGCATAGATTGTTAATATCAATAAAAGCTCGGAGAAGTTCGAAAACCAGCTAGATCAAACCATTAACAGCGGTGTTATTGCCCTTGATTCAATTAAAAATTCTATATTTTGCCTCATTAAAACGATAGGGCCTTCATCTTTCATCTGATCTTTACAAAACTTTATCTGATTGTTTATATCAATGACAGCTCAGACAATTTCGAAAACCAGCCAGATCGGACCAGTAACAGATGAGTTATTGCCCTTGATTTAGTTAAAAATGCTATATTTTGCCTCGTTAAGATGATAGGGCTTTCATTTTTCATTCGATCTTTATGAAACTTTACTAGATTGTTACTATCAATGACAACTCGGTCAAGTTCGAAAACCAGCCAGATCGGACCAGTATCAGTGGAGTTATGGTCCTTGATTTAGTTAAAAATGCTATATTTTGCCTCGTTAAGACGATAGGGCCTTCATCTTTCATCCGATCTTTAAGAAACTTTATCAGATTGTTAATATCAATGAAAGGTTGGACAAGTTCGAAAACCATCCAGATTGGATCATTTACATCGGAGTCATGGCCCTTGATTTTCTGAAATATGCTATATCTTGGCCTCTCTTGAAGACGAAGGGCCTTCATTTGGCCGGATTTCATTGAAACTTTGCAGGGATGATCAGTACCAAGCCTAGTTGTACATAGTCACCGTGTTCCAGTTGAATGATTTTGGCGGAGTTATAACCCTTTAAAGGTTTTAATACACAAACTTTGTTCTGACTAGTTCTCCTGTACCCCTGGCCGGCTTAAACGAAACTTTTTAGGGATGATCGATTCTATGTCTAGTTGTGCAAATCATCGCCGTGTTCCGATTGAATGATTTTTGGCGGAGTTATGGCCCTTTAAAGGTTTTAATACACAAACTTTGTTCTGACTAGTTCTCCTGAACCCCTGGCCGGATTTAAACAAAGCTTTTTAGGGATGATCAATTGCATGTCTAGTCGTACAAATCATTGCCATATTCCGGTTGAATGATTTTTTTGGCAGAATTATGACCCTGTAAAGGTTTTAATACACAAACTTTGTCTGATCTACTTCTCCTGAACTCTCACCAGATTTCAATGAAACTTTGCAGGGATGATCAGCACCAAGCCTAGTTGTGCATGTCATCGTCACGTTCCAGTTTACAAATATTTGGCAGAGTTATGGCCCTTTAAAGGATTTTGATACCACAATTTTTTTCCGGGCTAGTTCTCCTGAGCCCCTGGCTGGATATAGACGAAACTTGACAAGGATGATCAGTATCAAGTCTAGTTGTGCATATCATCGCCATACTTCGGTTGAATGATTTTTGGCAGAGTTGTGACCCTTTAAATGTTTTAACACACACACTTTGTCCAGATTAGTCTCTTCTGAACTCTTTGCCAGATTTCAGCAAATCTTGGCGAGAATGATCAGTACTAAGCCTAGTTGCACCTGTCATCATTGCCATGTTCTGGTTGAATGATTTTTGAAAGACTTATGGCCCCTTATACATAAACTTTATCTTGATCCAGTAGAGCGCCCACAGGCCCTCTTGGACCTCTTGTTTGATTATTCTACAATGCGGCGCTTTTGATTAGCAAAATTCGGTGCTTTTAGAAATCGGTAGTAATGTGGCAGAGACTCATATTGATAGAACGCTATCATATATGAATTTTAAAACTATGTTAATATAATTTATTTATAAGAAAATAAAACATTAATTTAATAAAGTATTTTTTTTAAATCTTTATTACAATAATTTACATATTCTAGTTCTGTTTATTTATAACAAAACTCACTGAAAATACAATTTATATAATTTAATAACTTGGACTATCCTTATTTTACTGTCAGTCTCTACGTGCTTTTCTTAAGGAAAGAAGGAACATGGAATTTAATTTTGCTCAATTCCCAACATTGAATACTGAGTTTGAATCTTGCGAGTAGACACTAACGTATGTATGTATTATGATTTGTGCAGACGCATCAAATAATATCACTATTCAGAAGTTTGTAGCCATTTGTATTGTTGACAAAATAGCGTAATATATCAGAATTTTGAAATTGTGTTGTGACAGGGATCGGTTTCCCTTAACTCAGTGCGCGAAGTTTTTAAGTTGATTGTATAATAGTACAGAATTGATATTATTATTATATTAATTTCTATTAATTAGTGAGAATATATAATATTTTGCAGATTCTGTGAACATCTGACATTGAGAATACAAATATATATATAGTTTGTAACATGTTTTATGAGAATATTAAATTTGAGAACTATTGGAGAACAGTAATCGTTTGTTGAGACTGTTGAACATGAGTTTAGAAATGTGAGAACATGTATTCAAATAACTGAGAATACAGGATATCTGACCATGAGAGTATCATACTGCATATTTAGCTTGAACTATCTGAGAACTATTTGAGAGCTTTATTTGAGAACTTAAATAGTTTGTTGAGACTTTTGGACTTGCGATAGATTCAGAAAAGTGAGAAACTTATAACACGAATCATTTCGCCAATAACAATCATAAAAAATCATACAAACTTTAATCTTAACTATAGGAACAGCTCAAAACCATTGGCTTGCTAATGTTTTCGCCGTTCAGTACGCAGTACTTTGATTCATGCTTGTCATCAAGAAAGGGAAAAAATCAGAAATACTGTTAAATAAATAATTTATTTGGCTAGCATTATTTATCCATCTATAATTTCATTTATTTAACTGCATTTGAAAAAATAAATATAATACTCATTCTGTCCGTTCTCAATTTTTGAAGTTTTTTTAACTGAGGCAGGCGCGCGCCCTGTGAACAGCTCTGTAAAATGCCGCGAAATAGTATGTGTTTTTGAGAAATTCATAAGTCCTTGGTTCAATCTCACTGGCAGTGGAAGTTTACCCCCCGCTAATTACATGTAAACCTCCGAGGTGTAGTCGAATGTAGTTCCTATAATAAAAAGTGATCCCTCCTTGATGGAAATGGGAATTATAAGTAGGGGAAAACTGCCCATTTCTATTCGATTTTGTGGTTGTATCTATAAGAAGCGTATTAATAGGTTTTACTGGATTGAACGTTTTCGAAATTTCGACTCTATGCTTACACTTTGTGAGCAATGAAAACAGTCAATCAATGAAAACAGCTGTACCGTTGACCTGTTTAGTAAACAAACAAAAATGTTCTTACATGTATTGTGAGTCCACTTTTTCCGGTGTTTTTTCAAGTGGAAAATTAGTTTTCTATATGAACATTACACTGCTGCATTATCCATAATTGAGTTGAATTTGCAGCAAATCATTAATATGTGACACTTAACATTGGTGTCTATGGAGAAAATAATTAGTGGTTTCATACCTGGATGCAGTTTGTGTGAATTCATTGCATCAAGCGTCTTTTTTTTTACGACAATCCTATACGTGGAGCCTATGGATATAGATTTGGGTGTGTCTTCCTTATATTGAAATGGAGTAGATATAGTAGACCCTCTTTAATTGGTATTTACAATTCGATATTTTACTAGATAACACAATAATGCGTAACAGCTGTTGAACTCAACGAATTGATCGTACTTCCGTATGTTGCAGTTTCAGCTTACGTCATTTATTATTTGTAAATATATATCAAAAGGATCATTTCATGTCTATTCACGAGTTGGTTTAACTTTTATGATGCGACGGCTGGCCGAGTATCATGTGGCCGAGTATTACACATACATAAAACATTTTCATTTTAGGTTTGTATTTACTGCCAAGTAAAATTTACTGATTTAAACACAATTAATTGACATATAAATGTCAACATATGTCCCTGTGGAACAACCCCACTGGTGCGATTTGGTGCGTTGAAAATGTTCTACCATTGCTGCGCACCTAAACACCATTCTATCACATTTTTCCCCAATGTAATATATTTATAACAAGCTGTTTATACCAACTGCATGTTTGTGTAATCTCTAATGGTTATTTTCAAATAAATGTTGACCTTTTTAATTATCTGCT
>JAWPHD010023490.1:0-21962 GCA_037043455.1 Cyrtodaria siliqua | reverse complement strand
GCGACTACTTCTTGAAAACTCTTAAGTGATATTGATATGGGACTTTTTCTAAAATGCCAGCGGCCATCTTTGTTTACATAGGTTTATATAATGAAAACTTGTATCGACTACTCTCTGAAACTACTCGACGGATTTTCATGAAACTGCTCTTGATGTCTAATTGATCCTAGCAAAATTTTAGGTCAGGCCCGGAATTTCAAGATGGCCGTCACGGCTAAAAATAAATTTTCAAAAAACAAGTTTGTAGCGACTACTTCTTGAAAACTATAAGTGATATTGATATGCGTCTTTTCCTAAAATGATCGGTATGACATGATGTTGATCCTTGTCGAAAAATATTTTGATTCGACGTTAAACATGGCTGCCAGCGGCCATCTTTGTTTACATAGAGTTATATAATGAAAACTTGTAGCGACTACTCCTCTGAAACTACTTGTAGGATTTTCATGAAAATTCACACAAATGTTGCTCTTGGTGTCAAATTGATCTAGCAAAACTTTGGATCTGCCGGAAATTCAAGATGACCGCCACGGCTAAAAATAGATTTAAAAAAATCTAGTTTATAGCGACTAGTTCTTTAAAACTATAAGTGATATTGATATGGGACTTTTTCTAAAATGATCAGCATGACATGGTGTTGGTCCATGTCAAAAATCGTTTTGATTCAATGTTAAACATGGCTGTCAGCGGCCATCTATGTTTACATAGAGTTATCTAGTAAAAACTTGTAGCGACTACTTCTCTGAACTACTTGACGGATTTTCATGAAACTTCACAGGAATGCTGATCTAGCTATCAAAAACCTATCAATAGAGCTTCAAGGTCATTGACCTTTTGAACGATGGCCCTTTGACATTTTTACTTTAAATTTCTTGTCGGCGCTACTTCTCCTAAACGGCTTGTTGGATTTCTATGAAATTTGGAAGGAAGCCTCAGTATGATGTCTAGTTGTTCAGATTGCGGTATATCAATGAAATCTTGGACAGGTTCGAAAACCAGCTAGATCTTGTTAGTAACGACTGAGTTGTGGCCCTTGATTTGTTGAAAAATGTTTTTTATCTGATCTTTACCAAATTTGTTTAGAATGTTAATATAAATCCCCCACCCATTTGGATGAAATCTCATTTATAGAAGAAAGTGGGACAAATTAAAAATACCCATGCCAGACTAGACACAGCAGACCTATTGCATGATTACAAGGTGAACGATCTATGGCCATCCTGGCTGACCCTCTTGTTTTATCAAATATACACCTATATCAATGATGCGCCCCCGCCCTGCCCCCATTGGTTTATGGGCTCCCCTCACATGGAGGAAAGGTGGAGGGGAATTGTTTTCATTTTATCTTCAATTATTTGGATATTAAAAGCAATGATTTACATATAAAACAATTTAGATTAAATTCAGATACACAGATGAAATATCAATAAAAGAAAAACTGAAATGAGGTCACAATAAAAAATTGCCAGATATCCACTCTCTCCCCGAGCTGCCTTTTGACTACAAATTGCTTTAAAATGACAGCAATTTTGGATTAAAACTGATAATAAAAAAAAAACATTTCACACCCTGCCCTAAATTTTACTATAATTTGTATGAGATTCTAACAATAATTTTATATTGGCCCGAGTTTCTATACCAGCCCCCGCCCCAAATCCCTACCCCCACATTGTTTTAGCCTTGTTTTCTGATGGTATATACTGGCTATATAATTTATTATTCTCTGAAAAATCGCATAGTCGAGCTGCGTTGGTCTCGACAGCTCTTGTTTTATCTGTTTGCATATGACTTGATATATAAACTCGTCTATGAAAGAAAACATACAATTTTATTATATCAAACTTTGACATCTGCCCAGGGGTTGGTTAGAGGGTGGAGTGGATAGTAGTGTAATATTGGGTCGGTTACCTCTGAACAAAATTCAGCCGAATTTAGCATCCATAGATGACTGGAGGCTCCAAAAAACACAAACCTGTGGGGACTTCCCCAAAGATCATTGTGATTAAGTTTCATCAAAATCCTTCAAGCGGTTTCAGAGAAGATGTCATTTTTAACGTTTTCCTATATAACTCTTAAGTAAACTTTGGGTCGCTGTGGCGGCCATTTTGATTATTCGACGATAACGAAAAAACATAATCTTGACAGAGGCTAACCCCTGAAACATGTTTATGATATCACAAGAATGAAATAAGTGGTATCGGAGGAGATGTTGTTTGAAATTTCCTTAAATTTGACCTGAAGTTTCATCAAAATCCTTCAAGCAGTTTCAGAAAAGATGTTATTTTTAGCCTTTTCCTATATAACTCTGTAACCTTTGGATCGCCGTGGCGGCCATTTTGAATATTCGACGATAAAGAAAAACACAAACTTGATAGAGGCCAACACAAGGAACATGATATGATATTTCACAAGAATGGAATAAGTGGTTTCAATGGAGATGTCGTTCGAAATTTCCATAAATTTGACCTAGTTTTAGCCATGGCGGCCATCTTGGATGACTGGCAGCCGCAAAAAACACTATCCCGTGTGTGTGTGTGTGTGTAATTCTAAGGTTTATAGTCCGTCCGCCAACGAACACGTCAAGGTATACCTGACGCGATGGGCACTATCCCAAAGATCATTGTGATTTAAGTTTCATCAAAATCCTTCAAGCAGTTTCAGAGAAGATGTTTTAATGTTTTCCTATATAACTCTATGTAAACTTTGGGTCGCTGTGGCAGCCATTTTGATTATTCGACGATAACGAAAAACACAAACTTGATAGAGGCCAACCCAAGGAACATGTTTATGGTATTTCACAATAATGAAATAAGTGGTTTCAGAGGAGATGTTGTTTGAAAATTCCTTAAATGTGACCTAGTTTTAGCCATAGCGGCCATCTTGGATGACTGGCGGCCATGAAAAACATAAATCATAAAAACATAAATCTGAGAGGGGCCCTCCCAAGTAAATTGTGATGAAGTTTCATCAAAATCCTTCAAGTGGTTTCACAGGAGATGTCGATTTTATAACAGACGGACAGACAGACGACGGACGAAAAGCGATCCCATAAGCTCGCCCGGCCTTTGGCTGATAGTTGATTTTAACACAACTCTTGAACTAATTCATCCAAAATAAAATGTTATATGTTTTTGTAAAAAAATAAACTCACTCCAGAGCTCTAGATAAGCTTCCTGTAAACTGTGTATTTTACGCGTATTTTACGCCTCATTATTCTGCGCCGCCGTGAAAATGGAGTGTCATATAGTTTAAAGCTATTTGAATAGGGAATATTTTAATGTGCTTTTAAAGCTACAGTCGATTTCAGCTATTAGCATAGCCGATTTGTTAAGAAAATATATGCGATTAACCGGAGTATTCGAATAACCGAAACTGAACATTTTGTACATGTAGCGGTGTACGTCACGTTTCTACTTTTGTTTTACTGTTCTGTTAATACTTACATAGAAACTCCATGAATGCGAGTTAATTCTATGTAAGATGTTTGATAGGATTATTATTGTGCATATCCATTTTGTATTTACCGTTATTTGATAGATTTTACGCAATATTTATGCGTATTTGTTTTCTTTCAACCTGCGTCGCTTTGCTATTGTTTGTAGTGTGAATTACACAGCCATGATAATAACACAAAAGCTTATTTTATTTTTCATTTATTAAGTAACCTCTATGAGCTACTCAATGTCATATGCATCTCTACCGACACTAGCAAACTGAGAGCAGTAAATAATTAACAACACATTGCTTTACATTGCGTACAAACTTATTATTAAATCCTGTATGCTTATTGGTGAGCGATCGTCATGGCGTGGAAGCTTTACGGAAACCGCACAAAATGGCAAACTCTCTAGGCACGCCAATTAGCACCTTTTGTCAATCAATTTGCCTCGGGCTTATCTCTGTGACCGCGTCAATCAATTAACAGTTGCAAAATACAGGTAAATTTGACTTTCAGTATGCAATTAGCCAGATATTCGTTATGCAATTATCCGGAATGTGACAAAAACCTATGCGATTATACGGGTTTTTTTACATGCAAAAGAATACGAATGGTTTTGTGTTTCAAAACTTTATGCAATTAACCGAAATATGCAATTAACCGATATGCGATTAAACGGAATCGACTGTATTTGAAAAGGGAATATTTGGATGTGCTTTAAAGCTATTTGAAAAGGGAATATTTTTAAAGCTATTTGAAAAGGGAATTTTTTTAAAGTTATTTGAAATGGGAATATTTTAATGTGCTTTAAAGCTATTTGAAAAGGGAATATTTTGAAGTTCTCAAAGCAATCTCCATTAGGGAATATTTTAATAATCATACTCAACATCAGAACAGAAAATTGGAAGGTACGCATAGAATTTTGAAAGCTGACATAACAGCCCGATTTTTTCCCCTTCATTTTTAACACATACTCAAATAAAACTTGACAGTTTGCATTTTTGTCAATTTGTTTCCACAATATCTGCAGACATGCAATTTATCTTGAGCTCTGGTAAATGTCATCTCTTACATTTGGCAATGTAAAAACTTGCTGTACAAAAATTTTCTTCCTTCATATTTGAAAAAGTGTTTTCTCTATCCGAATTAATCACACTGACATGTTTCTGAACTCTATAATATAAACTTAAGTCATGTATAGGGTTGTTGGTGATTAAAAGGATTAAAGGGACACATAGCAACTTTGATATTATTAAAATGTGCGGTCAGTGCTCAAAGAAAATTATTTTAAGAGACAGGCCCAGGGCTTGTTGCTTCTGAAAATGGACAGGCCCCGATTTGAAATGGACAGGCCCTGATTTAAAATGGAAAGGTCCAATATTTTTTTCTTACTGGAAATGTGTCTTTATTCACTTTTATAGCACACATTTGTTACGTATGTATTAATCAAGCTCAGAACCTCCTCTGACTAGATTTTTCTTTTTTGCTACCACTTTATGATCCCTGGTCAGCGGACTTATTTACCATTTCGTTTAAAATATGTTAGAATAGAATATTACATAGTAATTTATAACCAATGCAAAGTAGAGTACTAGCACCTTTTGCCAAACGATAATAATCAGAGCCGACTTGGTGAAACTGGAGCTAAACTTGGAGCCAAATTTTTAATCAGGTTTTATGAGACTATCAGAGCCTCCTCTGGCTATATTTTTTCTTTTTGTCACCACTTTCTCCAAGTAAAGAATTAGGAGCCTAGACTAGAATTCATTTAAAAGTAGGATTCCAGGAACTCCTTACACCTTAACTAATGAATAGAAATATACTTTATATCTGTATTTATACATATACAGTATATATTTTTCTTTCCACCAACATGTATTTGTAAAGGACAGTTTTTCTTATTTGATTATGTAAAAAAAAAAAAAAAAAAAAAAAAATCCGAAATTATGTACCATCCGAACTACTATGACACCGCACTTTTACGGGCCGAACATTTCACAAACATTCAATCGAAATACCATCAATAACGATTTTTTTTTCATGCATTAGTGTGTTTTTAATGACAAAAACGGTATTTCTTATCATAAAGGAAAGAAAACACAACCCTAATAGCAGAATAATGAGTTTTATGTCAACAATTGTCGACCTCAAAGTTGTGCAAACTGCCGACACGAAGCCAGGCAAAAAATTCGAACTTCATATTGTTTCAATGTGTGTATAACACATTTTAATTACTTTATTGCAAGTGTTTTCACAGTTCACAATACACATCAGAGTATTTTGTCTTGAGGAACTTGAGCTTGAGATCCAGTAAAACTGATTTTTTGGGTTTTTTTTTTTTTTTTTTTTTTTTTAGACAGGCCCGACGGGCTCCTCGTCTGCAAAATGAGACAAGCCCGGAATGGATTTCGAGGAGCCCCGGGCGTCGGGCTATCCTATTTCTTGAGCACTGGCGGTATCCCATTAGTTTGTGTACTTGTAGATTTTCAAATCATTATTTTTTGAATAGTTTGAAGCAAATTATTTGTGTATATTACTATTTGTTGATTATATTTAAATCTACTGTTGAAGATAAACTGAACAATCCAAATTTGATTTGGATTAATAAATCTAGATGTAAATTTTAATTCTTGAAAAACATGTCAAGACTGCTATGTGACCCTTTAATACACCTTTTTGACAAATGATATATAATACCGATATCGTTTCTCTGCTAAAAGATCTCAACACCTGTTTTTAAAATAGATATTTTCCTTATTTCCACATTTTCTGTCTTTTGAGTTGTCTAAAATATGCCACAGTATGTATCAACACCTTAGTAATCCCGGTTTTCTGGATTCCACACGTTCTGTAATTCTTGTATAAACCCTATGTCACGTACAGTACTAATACTTGATCTGCGGGGCTAAGCGTTATTGGTCTCGTTGCCACGGTTTCTTGTCAATGCCTTTACTCACTGCTAAATGGGAGTTTCTGCACTTATCACCATAAAAACATCCCGTCGTTCTCCAAAAATAGCACTCAGACCCGTTCACTGGTCCAGACGACTTTGGTTCACTTTTTACGGCAGATCCTATGGTGATTGTGCCATTGCTAGAACAGAAAATAAACAAAGCTTTTGATTGGCTACTATTTCTGAAAATAGGAAAGTCGACAAAGAGAAAAGGTATAAATAAAATGATCTACACCAAATCAGTTTATTCTATTATGAATGTTCTACAATAGAAAATAGTCAAAATTATTAACTTTTATACTTGTGCTGAAAATCCAAGAGAAATCCTTTTGATCATTGAATGAGATGGACACACCAAAGGGTGTAAAGGGTGAAAAATGACTATATTGTATATACAAAGTGTACCATTACCCACTTATATGAAGTCCTTATTACTTGGAGAGAAACCTACAGGCCCTAATCCATTCAAGTACTAGTATATGCTTTCTATTTTTTGTTTGTGCTCTATTTGTGCACCATTTTCATTTAAACTACAATCAATCTTGTTTGTGAATGCATTTAAGAATAATAAACAAAACTCTTCGTTCATTTAACACCCACAACTGCATTATTCCTGAACGCAACTAAGTGTGTTTAAAAAAGATAGAAAGGAAAAAAATAATTCTGTTTGTGCATTCCATACTGAGCTGTATTTACAAATAGTTCAGTTTGGTTGCTAGTATCTAGTGTGTGCAATATCTGAAAAATAGAAGGAAAACGAAAAAACTTAATGTTGACACATTTTTTTATTGTCTAACTTTTCTTTTGTTTGGGGTGGGGATACTTGATTGGATTAGCACCTGCATCCAACACCATTCAACACAATTACCTGTCAACCATATCAATGTATCAACAATAAATGTTAATTACTTATATCTATGTCCTTTTTCCATACATGATAACGGGGGAGGTGGCAAAAGCAACATTATTTTAGTCTCCAGACCCAATTTGAATACAGTGTCAAATATTTGTTTATCCTATTGACTTGTGTGAAGAACGCGTGGGGATTTGCGATGGTGCGCATGTTTATGTTAACAGTAAAGTATCAAATGGGTTTTGTTTTGCCATATCTGCTATGCGTCCTTTACGCGTTCTTCTGGGAGACAGCTTGTTTAACAATGTAATGTGTCAAAAGGATGTAGAAAGTCAATTCTCTAAAAGTACTATAACCAATAAAACTGACTTTGGATACGGGCCAGTTTTTGTTGGCCAGGATTTAATCATCATGCTAGTAGCAGTGTGTCGTTATCATGCTTTTTCGTTGGTCAATATTTAATTACGGAAGGAGAATTTATATAGAGCCGAGTTTTGGTAAACCAGTTGAGTAATACAGGTCCTCTTGCTCAGATTAAAACATTGGGTTACTCCATTTTCTAATCAGTTCATAAGCATATGAGGGGCATTCTGTTCCCATTGACACATTTTCTAGTTTTATTTTTGGCCTTATATAAAACAGAGTTCTAAGCAAGAACGATGCTGCAATTAACCTGTATCCTTTTTACCTAAATTTGTTACATGTTTCAGTGTCCTGAATGTTTTTATTGTAATTTGTAGATCTGATTTTTACACATTTTAACTACAGACGATGGGAAGGAAAAACAAAAAGGAAAAGAAGGGGCAAGGAAAGGAGAAAACTCTTCAGAAAATGGAGAAAAATGCAAGCAAACGATCAAAGAAAGAATTGGCCAAAAAAGGAGAGGTATTACAATATTACACTCACTGATAACATGCTATTACGTTCTGCAAAATGTATCCTGGTGATCTGGTCACTTTCTTAAATATATGAGGAAAATCCTTAAATATAATTATTCATCAAAGTAACTAGTCCGTGTGGGTAACTGCGGGATACTCATGATATCTTAGATTTTCTTGTTTATACTTTCACAATAGAGTATCAATCTGCATCGCCGTGGCTGCTATTGAAACTATTTGTTTATAACTTAACAATTACAGACATATGTCGGTAAACATTACGTGAACACAGCGATTGTAATTGGGACTTTTTCTAAAATGATCAGCATGTCATGATGTTGGTCCTTGTCGAAAATCGTTTTGATTCGATGTTAAACATGGCTGTCAGCGGCCATCTTTGTTTACGTAGAGTTATCTACGACTACTCCTCTGTAACTACTAGACGGATTTTCATGAAACTTTACAGGAATGTTGCTCTTGATGTCTTATTGATCCTAGCAAAATTTCAGGTTGGCCGGAAATTCAAGATGGCCGCTATGGCTAAAAATAGATTTTCAAAATTCAACTACTTCTTGAAAACTATAAATGATATTGATATGGGACTTTTCTAAAATGATCAGTATGATAGATGTTGATCCTTGTCAAAAGTTATTTTGATTTGACATTAAACATGGCCGCCAGCGGCCATCTTTGTTTACATAGAGTTATATAATGAAAACTTGTAGCGACTACTCCTATGAAACTACTTGACGGATTTTCATGAAACTTCACAGGAATGTTGACCTAGCTATCAAAAATCTATCAGTAGACCTTCAAGGTCATTGACCTCTCGTTATTTAGTCTGTTCTTGAGAGGTAATGTGTTCTTGGGAGGTAATGTAAAGTGCAACACCTCTAATGCCTAAATGACTAGTAAGTAATAAGAAATATAAAAAATCGGACAGGGAATGTAGCATTCAAGGAGGACAGTCAACCACAAAACACAGAAACAAACACGCAAACAGACAAACAAGAAGGCAAAAGCAATAATAAATGCAAACGACATCACAAACACAAAAGGGTTGACAATAGGGCTATCGCCTTGGAACGGTCAGTGGCAAAGTAGGCCACTGGGGGGTTTAAACCGGTTCTAGGGTGCACCAAACCTCACACTTACCCTACTGTCATCCCATTAAAACAGGACAGTATAAATAAAGAAATTCCCGCCATGATCTAATCTCTAACCAACAAGGCAGCATCAATAGGCAATATAAGTAAAACACAAATATGCTCGTGTACAAAAAAACAATAGCCTAGAAAGCCACAATGAAGGTACTCAGTGACTTGGCAGTAAGAGAATAAACCATTAAAGACATCACACCAGCCTAATCCATCCTATAGAAATAGTGGCAGGGCTCCAAGAAAATTGAAATTGGGGAATAGCCCAGGGCAAGTAGATTTCAAAAGTCCACTTGCCCTGACTGAAAAATCACTTGCCCTGATTTTTTTTAACTTGCCCCGAAATTATTATTACCAATGAATAGTTGCCGGTACATTATTGTGTCGATATGAAATGTTTTTCTTTTTTACTTTGTTTTATTTAATTAGTTAATAATACACATGTGATTAGAATAAAACTAGAAGGTTCTATTTTCCTTTTATATCCATTGCATCACATAACTAAAACAGTATTATTTTCTTTTTACAGTTTTAGGATCGTGCCGCAAATCACGTCAAAAACCGTTTCGGGTCCCGCACATTAAACCATCTAAAACAGGTGCGCGTTCCCGGTGTTATTTAGCAGCTTGCATTTGTGAATAAGCGTTCGTTGTTAAGCGTTTTTAAGATACAGACTTGCTTTTTAGAAAAAGATTATACAGCAATTCATCGAAAAAAAGGTATATTAAAACGAAATCTACGTTCAAACTATTAATATTCGAATGATATTTCTTCTTCTGTCCAACGTGACAAATTTGCGTGAATATGAAAGCTGTAATGCGATTGGTTCAAATCATGTAATCAACCAATGAAATGCGCGCTTTCAAATTGATGAACTTTATAATGAAGGGAGATAATTTTTAACAAATACGGCTGCAAATTACACGCAATAAAACACAATTTCTGGTTGTATTTTTGATTGCCCCGAGATTTTCTTAGACTAGCCCGACGGGCAACCATTTTTGAAAGAGACTAGCCCGGATTCAGACTGGACTAACCCCGGGCGTCGGGCTATCCTATTCTTGGAGCCCTGAGTGGGGGCATAATTATGATTGTTTTTTTCATGCATTGTGAGAAGTACGAGAATTTCATGCAAAATTGGAGATTGGTATGTACTGTTATATTATGAGGTCCCGACAAACAATTTTAAATCCGATTTAATTATTTCTAAATTTTATGTGTAACAGTAAAAGCATGATTTAATTTCAATATTTTTAGTATTGATTTTGGTTAAGTTTAAGACAACATATATTATATTGTTAATTTAATAATAATTATGTGTAAACTTACATTAATTGGGTCTTCTAAAATGGTCGCGCATTGTAGTCTTATATAAAATTATGTCAGGGCCTCAATAAATATTTTCCACAGTAGAGGATTAACAAGTTTGTGATCGTCTCTAGCTGTAAAATGTCCGTGATCTTTTGATTCTGGTGTGATGTCTTAAAGGGCACGACAAGAAAATTCATAGACAAACATCAGACGCCACTGTCCCAATGGGCTTTAGGTATGCGTCATCATAGGGTCCACAGCCTGTCCGGTCATCGTACAATTAAAGAGGAAAGCATAGAGGCGAACTGTAAAAGGGTCCACCACCAAGCATGCAGTACGTTGCAAAATGATAGGGTCATAACCTCTTTTGATAAACTTTTTAACAAGTTTAAGAAAGATAGTATGAAAGAGATCATGACCAAGAATCTTATGAAGTTTATAAATCACATCACCATAGAAGTCAGGTTGTGATAGTCCTTGTCGCAGAAGAGTCCTTAAATTATTTTTATATTTGGAAAGAAGATCAGGGTTACGATAATAAAATTTTGCAAAGGTTTTATGAAGTTTATGGTAACGGTAACCCTGATTGAGTAACTTTAGTAGTTATACAAAGATTACGAATATTAAAGTCCTCAATTCGAGTACAAGCTCTAGAAAAACGAATAAGTTGAGACACATATACCCCATAAGAAGTTGCTCGGGGAACATCTCCATCCAAGTGGGGATAATTAACAATGTCAAAATTAAAATAGTCTCTCTTGTCATAGATTTTGCTAATTATTTTACCATTTTCAATCGATTGATCTAAATCAAGAAAAGAAGCGTTATAATCAGATATATTAGCTTTGTTAAGCTGAAGTTCTTTAGGATAAATATAATTAACCATAGTTGGAAAGAAAGGGTTGTCAATGTTCAATATGTCATCCAGATACCGAATAACATCTGCCTGGGTATCTGGTGAAAGACTCAACATGAAATCCCTTTCATAGCAAAATAAAAACAAATCTGCGACAAGCGGTGCACAGTTCATACCCATAGGGATACCAACAATTTGTCTATAAACGGTGGTTCCATACCTGACGAAAATATTATTTAATAGGAAGAAGAGTGCTTCACAAAATAACACTACTGATTTGTAGTCGGGGCGACTTTTTACAACCGCAACACTGCACTAAACAAACACTAGTGTGAATGTCAATAAATACTGAAAAGGGATTTATTGACACACTACCTTTGATGCACTGACATGATTCTTGCAAGCCACACTCTTGCAAGAATAATGTCAGTGCCTCAAAGGTCAAAAAATCATTAAAAAAATCATGTCTCTGCCATTACTTGGAAAGTACTGAAGGGAACTACATCAAACTTCACACAAATAATCATCACATTGAGAAGGTGTGTCGCACACAAGAATCATGTCCGTGTCTCAAAGGTCAAGGTCACACTTGGAGGTCAAAGGTCAAAAAATCGTAAAAAAAATCATGTCTCAACCATTAAGTGAGTTGTGTCAAACTTCACACAATTGTATATCACAATGAGAAAGTGTGTCGCGTGTAAGATTCATGTCAGTGCCTCAAAGGCAAGGTCACACTTGGACAAAGGTAAAACAATTATAAAAAAATCATGTCTCAATATTACTTGGAAACTACTGAAGGGAGTTTCAACTTCACACAAACGTTCATCACATTGAGAAGGTCTGTCAAGTGCAAGAATCATGTCAGCGCCTCAAAGAACAAGGTCACAGTTGGAGTTCAAAGGTGATTTTTCCATGTCAGCCATTAGTCCAAACCTACTGAAGGGAATTGCATCAAACTTCACACAAATATTCATCACAATGAGATGGTGTTTCATAGCCTCAAAGGTCAAGCTCACAGTTAGGCAGATGGTTTGCAGTGGGGGCATCTGTGTCCCATGGACACTTTTCTTGTTTCTTCATGAAAACTTAGGCCAGTTTGTCAAGGTCATTTATCTGGGTAAAAAAGCACCTTGTTATACTGACAAAGCGCTGACAGGCGACACATGTTCCGCGGAACATCCGTCTAGTTACTTAAAACAACCCCAAGTTCTAATTTAGTATTTATGGACTCGAGGCACAACAATTATATACAAGAGAACAGCGCAGCTCAACTACTCAATTTTTCAGAGAATAATCAATTGAAAGAAAACAAGGCTAAACAATGTGGGGTGGGGTTGTGGGGTAGGGTGGGTAGACTCCGGCCGATATCAAATTATTGTTAGAATCTCATATAAATTATAGTAAAATTTTGGGCAGTGTGTGAAATTTTATTATTTTTATCAGTTTTAATCCAAAATAGCCATCATTTTAAAAGAAATTTATGGTCGATATGGGACTTTTTCTAAAATGATCAGCATGACATGATGTTGGTCCTTGTCGAAAATCGTTTTGATTCGACGTTAAACATGGCTGCCAGCGGCCATCTTTGTTTACATAGAGTTATATAATGAAAACTTGTAGCAACTACTCCTCTGAAACTACTTGACAGATTTTCATGAAACTTCACAGGAATGTTGCTCTTGATGTCTTATTGATCCTAGCAAAATTTCAGGTCGGCCGGAAATTCAAGATGGCCGCCACGGCTAAAAATACATTTTCAAAATACAAGTTTGTAGCGACTACTTCTTGAAAACTATAAGTGATATTGATATGGGACTTTTTCTAAAATGATCAGCATGACATGATGTTGGTCCTTGTCAAAAATCGTTTTGATTCAACGTTAGACATGGCTGCCAGAGGCCATCTTTGTTTACATACAGTTATATAGTAAAAACTTGTAGCGACTACTCCTTTGAAACTACTTGACAGATTTTCATGAAACTTTACAGGAATATTGCTCTTAATGTCTAATTGATCCTAGCAAAATTTCAGATCGGCCAGAAATTCAAGATGGCTGCCACAGCTAAAAATAGATTTTAAAAAAAGAAGTTTGTAGCGACTACGTCTTGAAAACTATAAGTGATATTGATATGGGACTTTTTGTAAAATGATCAGCATGACATGATGGTTATAAGAGTCAAACATTATTTTGATTCGACGTTAAACATGGCTGTCAGCGGCCATCTTTGTTTACATAGAGTTATATAATGAAAACTTGTAGCGACTATTCCTGTGAAACTACTTGACGGATTTTCATGAAACTTCACTGGAATGTTGCTCTTGATGTCTAATTCATCCTAGCAAAATTTCAGGTCGGCCGGAAATTCAAGATGGCCACCACGGCTAAAAATAATTTTTCAAAAAACAAGTCTGTAGCGACTACTTCCTGAAATCAAAATCAATCAGTAGAGCTTCAAGGTCATTGACCTCTTGTTAAAATTTAAGGTCTCTAAAATCAAGGTGAATGTCGCCGAAAGAAAAAAGAAAATGACTCTAAATTTCAGGCGAAAGTTTTGGCGACATAGAAATTGCCAAAAAGCCAAACTTGTTTAATTTCTCTGCTGTAATCGGCCTGTTACAAATAGACCTCAACACTAATCACCGTGACGAGTGTACATTGAATGTAGTCTAAAACAACATAACTAACCAATTGACACCTACCACGCGCGAACACTTAACATTAAATAAACAAACAAAGCAGATAACCTTTAGTGTTCTGGTAATTAACTAAATCCCTAAATAACAACTGATGACTGTCGTTTTCGCCTCCTCGGGGTGTAATCAAGTCTCTCATGCAACACCTTGCAACCATAAAGTATTACACCACTGAATAATATCTAGCCAATCAGGTTCTAACCAATCAAACACAAATCAACACCTCATTAATTTACATATTTTACATGACTGACTAGATCCACGTGACATTTGTTTTGTTTTTGTTCATTCATAATTTCGAGGTGTCTGAATCTAGATTTCACAAAAAAATGCAAACATTTTACACAAAACACTGGTTTAGTAATCAGTTTCCAGGAGGTTTTATGTATATTTCATTGCCAAAATATGTTTTTAATGTATATGGCAGTTCATCTTTTCAAAATAAATTAAAAAAGGCGTCAAGATAAGCGAATGTCATGGGTTTTCGCGGTTCCGGAAATACGATAAACGGCAGGTTCTGAACTTGTTACTGATATGAAGGCCTACCTATAAATCTTAAACAATCAAATGAAAGCCTCTATGTATGATTCCTGCTGTCATTAGGTTCAGCTTGTTGATTTAAGCAAACATGCGATGTAGAAACTTCCCAGATATTGGGGGTTCGAAAACACATATATATATAAATAATTTTTGTCTCGCCTTTTCGAAGAAAAAAAGAGACATAGGTGTTGCTTTTCCGGCTGCAGCGTCAACATTCAAGTTTTGCGTTTAGGTTATTTTCTCACAAATTGTATGCACTAGACCTTTCAAACTTTGCTTATAGTTGTATCATGGGTGGTACATCGCAACGTGACAAAGCAAATGTGGAAGTGACCTTGACCCTCCAAGCAAAGGGCAGATAACTTAATAATTTTTAGGTTCAACTTTTGCGTTTAGGTCACTTTTTCACAAACTGAATGCACTAAGACCTTCCAAACTTTGCTTATAGTTGAATCTTGAGTGGTACATTGCAACGTGACAAAGCAAATGTGGTTGTGACCTTCACCATCCAAGCAAAGGGCAGATAACTTTAATTGTTACATTTACATCACTTTCTCATGAACTAGAGTTATGCACTAGATGTATAGCTTAATCTTTGGAATAAAATATATTCTATTTTGACGTAGTTGTGTCTCCGGTAGTGCATCTTTTTTCTGGATGCCTGGATTTCATCTATGACCTTGACCTACTTTTTGGAGCTGATGATTTTTAGCTCTACTGGCCAAAGGCCTTCATTTTCCATTCGATCTTTACTAAACTTTTATCAGATTGTTAATATTGATGAAAGCTCAGACAAGTTCAAAAACCAGCCTGATCGGACCAGAAACGGCAGAGTTACGGCCCTTGATTTAGTTAAAAATGCTATATTTTGCCTCTTTAAGACCATAGAGCATTCATTTTTTGTCCAATAGTTACCAAACTTGACCAGATTGTTAATATCAATGAAAGCTCGAATAAATTTGAAAACCAGCCAGATTTGACCATTTACACCGGAGTTATGGCCCTTGATTTTCTAAAATATGCTATATTTTGCCCTCATTTGGCCGGATATCAGTGAAACTTCACATGGATGATCAGTACCAAGCCTAGTTGTACATATCATCACCATGTTCCGGTTGAATAATTTTGACAGAGTTATGGCCCTTTAAAGATTTTAATACACAAACAATATCCTGACTTGTTCTCCTGAACCCCTGGCCTGATTTAAACGAAACTTTTTAGGGATGATCAGTTTCAGGTCTAGTTGTGCAAATCACTGCCGTGTTCCTGTTGAATGATTTTTGACAGAGTTATGTTTGTGTATTAAAACCTTTAAAGAGCAATAACTCGGCCAAAAATCATTCAGCCGGAATATGGCGATGATATGCTAAGCTTGGTACTGATCATCCATCCTTGTCAAGTTTTGTTGAAATTCCACCATGGGTTCAGGAGAACTACTGGTAGCCTGGAAAAAGTTTGTGCATGCCTAATTGTGCATATATTTGCCGTGTTCCGGTTGAACGATTTTTGGCTGGGTTATGGCCCTTTAAAGGTTTTAAAACCTTGTCCAGACTAGTCTCTTCTGAATTCCTGGCCGGATATCAACGAATCTTGGCGGGAATGATGAGTACCAAGTCTAGTTTTGAATGTCATCGCTATGTTCCAGTTTTAAAAGGTTTTAATGCACTCATTTTGTCCCGACTAGTTCTCCTGATCCCCTGGCCAGATTTCAACGAATGATGAGTACCCAGTCTAGTTGCACATATCATCGCAGTGTTCCAGTTGAATGAATTTTGGCAGAGTTATGGCTCTTTAAAAGCATTACTATACTAACTTTGTACAGACTAGTTCTCCTGAACCTCTGGCCAGATTGGCAGGTATAATCAGTACCAAGCTAGGGCTTTCATTTTTCATCTGATCTTTACCAAACTTTACAAGATGTTTTTATTATTAATATATATATATTTTTTTAATTTTTTTTTTAATAGTTATATTTTTTTTAAATTTAATTTTTTTTTTTTATTTATTTATTTAGATTTTTTTTTGTTTGAATTATATTTATTTCTTTTTCTTTTTAATTTTTATTTTTTTAATTTTTTTTTCTGATTTCATTTTTTTTTTTTTTTTAATTACTTTTTGTGTTAAAGGGGCAACTGCCATATAAAAGCCACCAGATGGAGCTGGGCAAGTTTTCATATAAATGTATACAGGGTTAGATCAGGGAGTCCTTTTTCAAAATACTGAAAAATCCACCTCATAAAAATTGTTAATATTTGGCACAGAAGTAAACTGATATTAAACAATTGTATTGGTAAAAACATATTTGTGAAAAAGTATTTCTTATTCGTAGTTTCAATATTTTTTTAAACCCAACTGACAGAAATTTGAAAATATAGAGGAGAAGCCTGTGGGGTCATGAACTGAGAAGTGTATACACATACACGTGGTAGTGTTTACAGCAGACGACACTGAGTGTTATGGCTTAGAGATAGCAGTACTTATATTGTGTGTGAACCTCTGTAGCAGTGCTCTGAGATGCGGCATTTGTATAAGGTGACTATTTATGTGTTCCTGATAACAAATCATCCCTACAATTTTCACATCAGAATCAGAAAACTCACCAAGCCCTTCTATGTCCCTCCCATGAAAATTAAACATTCCCTTCTCAGGCTCAGTGATGTATATTCCTTAGTCATACTATATACTATTCCTGACCTTATTATCTCCCATCATGGTCGGCCATTCTTAACAATAATTTGTACAGTTTTCCTTTATTTTTGAATTGTTTAATATTCCCAACACAATGATCACACAATGTCATCGTTATAAAATATCCAAATAATACACACTTCCTGTGTACTGCAGTGTACACTATGCTGATTCTCCATACCAGCTATAATTGGCAATTAAGTTTCATTTAATACTGATAATTTATGTCAACCTCATGAAATATTTGCTGGCTTTCTGTTTAGTCACCAGCTTACATTTACTTTGGCCAAAGGTTCCTAGCAATTCTTTTTTTATCTGATAAATAGTCCAGTGGAAATTAGATGAAGATAAAAGAGTAAATATATTGTAAAACGTGAATAATACTGAAATAAAACTGTCACAGTTCCAATAAAAATTATATATTTTGGAATCATTGGATTGATAAACATTACTCATGTTACTACTAGCTGATTTGTAAATACGTTTTTGTGTCGTCTGCAGAGCGAGTTGTTTACATGTGCTGTAACTGATAGCCTGTATAGCTGGTGTAATTGATAAGACACACCTCCAATTTCTCCCTACCAGGGTAGGGAATTTTGCCCCTTTAACGCCGTGTTAGCTGGAAGCATTGCCGTGCATGTTGCATTTTTTTTCAAGTTCATTGATTTTTAGCTCTACTGGCCAAGGGCAAGCAGAGCTTATGGGATGGTGTGTTGTCCGTCTTCCGTCGTCCGTCGTCTGTTAACTTTTCTTCAAACAACTTCTCCTCAGAAACCGCTTGGCTAATTTTGACCAAACTTCACATGGATGATCCTTAGATGAATGCTTTTTAGATTTGTTAAAATTAGGTCAGCGCTACATCCAAGATGGCTGCCATTACCATATATGGTCAAAACCTTAAAAAATCTTCTTCTCCAGAACCGCTGGACAGATTTCAACAGTTTTTCTTTTAAAATGATCGCCTACGCCTAGACTATCAAGTTTGTTCAAATAAAGTCCCCTGGGTCAAAAATTGCCGTGCCCCGGGGTCCAAAGTTTGTATATTGAGGTTTTGCATGTTTTTTATATAGACATATAGGAAAAAACTTTAAAAAATCTTCTCTGAAACCAGAAGGCACAAAGCTCTCATGTATTACATGTAGCATCAGCTTATGGTCTTCTACTAAGTTTGTTCAAAAGGTGACCCTGGGGTAAAATTTGTCCCCGCCCCGGGGTTCACAGTTTTACATAGACTTATATAGGATTTTTTTTACAAAAATCTTCTTCTCGTAAACTACAAGAGCCAGAGGTTTGATATTTTGCATTTACTATAAGCTTATGGTCCTTTACTAAGTTTGTTCAAATGGTGACCCTAGGGTCACATTTGGCCCCGTCCAAAGGGTCACATGTTTTATATAGACATGTATAGGGAAAAACTTAAAAAATCTTCTTCTCTGAAACTGCAAGAGCCAGAGGTTTAATATTTTGCATTTGCTATAAGCTTTTGGTCCTCTACCAAGTTTGTTCAAATGGTGACCCAGGGGTCACATTTGGCCCCACCCCGGGGGTCACAGTTTTACATAGGCTTGTATAGGGAAAATCTGAAAAAAATCTTCTTCTCTGGAACCACATGGCACAGAGCTTTCATGTATTACATGTAGCATCAGCTTATGGTCCTCTACTAAGTTTGTTCAAATGGTGACCCTGGGGTCAAATTTGTCCCCGCCCCGAGGGTCACAGTTTTACATAGACTTATATAGGAATTTTTTTTTAAAAATTTATATAGGATTTTTTTTTTAAAAATCTTCTTATCAGAAACTACAAGAGCCAGAGGTTTGATATTTTACATTTATTATAAGCGTATGGTCCTTTACCAAGTTTGTTCAAATGGTGACCCTGGGGTCAAATTTGGCCTCGCCCCAAGGGTCATATGTTTTACATAGACATGTATAGGGAAAAACTTAAAAAAACGTCTTCTCTTAAACTGCAAGAGCCAGAGGTTTAATATTTTGCTGTTGCTATAAACTTATAGTCCTTTACCAATTTTGTTCAAATGGTGACCCTGGGGTCTCATCTGGCCCCGCCCTGGGGTCACAGTTTTACATCAATGCTTGTTTTAATTTTTAGCTCTACTGATCAGAGATCAGCAGAGCTTATGCCGTGGTGCGGCGTCCGTCTGTCCGTCCGTCTGTCTGTCCGTAAACTTTTTTTTGTAGCGACAACTCCTCTGAAACTACTGAATGGATTTTCATGAAACTTGACAGAAATGTTGCCCATGAAGTCTAGTTGATCCTAGTAAAAATTCATGTTGATGTGAAATCCAAGATGGCCACCAAATCTAAAAATAGGTTTTTAAAAAACAAGTTTGTAGCGACTACTTCTTGAAAACTATAAGTGATATTGATATTGGCCTTTTTCTAAAATGATCAGCATGACATGATGTTGGTCCTTGTCAAAAATCGTTTTGATTCAACGTTAAACATGGCTGCCAGCGGCCATCTTTGTTTACATAGAATTATATAATGAAAACTTGTAGCGACTACTCCTCTGAAACTACTTGACGGATTTTCATGAAACTTCACAGGAATGTTGCTTTTGATGTCTAATTGTTCCTAGCAAAATTTTAGGTCGGCTGGAAATTCAAGATGGCTGCCACGACTAAAAATAAATTTTCAAAATACATGTTTGTAGCGACTTCTTCTTGAAAACTATAAGTGATATTGATATGGGACTTTTTCTAAAATGATCAGCATGACATGATGTTGGTCCTTGTCAAAAATTGTTTTGATTCAACGTTAAACATTGCTGCCAGCGGCCATCTTTGTTTACATAGAGTTATATAGTAAACATTTGTAGCGACTACTCCTTTGAAACTATTTGGCGGATTTTCTTGACACTTTGCAGGAATGTTGCTCTTAATGTCTAATTGATCCTAGCAAAATTTCAAATCGGCCAGAAATTCAAGATGGCCGCCACAGCTAAAAATAAATTTTTAAAAAAGAAGTTTGTAGCGACTACATCTTGAAAACTATAAGTGATATGGATATGGGACTTTTTGTAAAATGATCAGCATGACATGATGGTTATCAGAGTCAAACATTATTTTGATTCGACATTAAACATGGCTGCCAGTGGCCATCTTTGTTTACATAGAGTTATATAATGAAAACTTGTAGCGACTACTCCTCTGAAACTACTTGACGGATTTTCATGAAACTTCACAGGTATGTTGCTCTTGATGTCTAATTGATCCTTGCAAAATTTCAGGTTGGCCGGAAATTCAAGATGGCCGCCACGCTTAAAAATAATTTTTCAAAAAAAAAGTCTGTAGCGACTACTTCCTGAAATCAAAATCAATCAGTAGAGCTTCAAGGTCATTGACCTCTTGTTTAAGTTCTTTATTGATTTTTTTTTTTTTTTTTTTTTTATATATTTTTATTTTTTTTTATTTTATTATTTTATTATTATTTTTTTTAATTGTTTGATTTTTTTTTTTTTCTTTTTTAAAATGTTTATGATTTTTTTTTTAGATTTTTTTTAATTGTTTGATAATTTTTGATTCATTGATTTTTTTATTTTTTTTTAATTTTGATAATCTTTTTCGGTATTATTTTTTTAATTTTTTTATTTTTTTAAAATTTTATTATCTCTACTGGCCAACTTGGAAAACCAGCCAGATCGGACCAGTAATGGCGGAGTTATGGCTCTTGATATAGTTAAAAATGCTATATTTTGCCTCTTTAAGACGATAGTCACTCGCTTCATTGATGTCATAAGAGCCATATTAGCCATATTAGCCAGTTGATGGAGTTACGGCCCCTTGACATTTTTTTAAATTTCTTGTCGACGCTACTCCTCCTAAACGCCTTGTTGGATTTTGACGAAATTTGGCAGGAACCATCGGTAAGATGTCTAGTTGTGCATATCACGCTTTTCTTCCAGTTTGCTGATTATGACGGAGTTATGGCACTTTGACATTTTTACTTTAAATTTCTTGTCGGCGCTACTCCTCCTAAATGCCTTGTTGGATTTCTACAAAATTTGGCAGGAAGCCTCAGTATGATGTCTAGTTGTGCAAAGCATGGTATATCAATGAAATTTTGGACAAGTTCGAAAACCAGCTAGATCTAGTTAGTAACAACAGGTTATGGCCCTTGATTTGTTGAAAAATGCTATATTGTATTTTCCTTTGGTAAATCTGTAGTTACTTAATTTTTTATCTGATCTTTACCATATTAGTTTAGAATGTTAATATCCCCCCCGCCTTAATGTTTTATCGGATCTTTACCATATTTGTTTAGAATGTTAATATAAAAAAATGCCCATGCCAGATTAGACACCGCAGGCTTATTGCCCATGATTACCAGGTGAATAAGAGCTGTTTTAGCCAGTAGAGCCCTGTTGGGCCTCTTGTTTTTAATAGAATGGTATTTTTTTTTTAAATGTCATCTCAGCAACCGGCAAACTCAATTTTTTTTTAGTTACTAAAATGTTTACAAACTTTCATTTAAGCATCATTGACCTTTTTATTTTTAAGTCCAGCCCCCGTTAGGCGAGACATGTGAATCCACGGATTTCTTGTTATTAATATTGTTTGGTTTTATTCAATTTATT